>JAJPUD010018046.1:0-18202 GCA_023553655.1 Myrmecobius fasciatus
CCCCCCTCTTCATTTCATCTTGGTGACTTCATCCCCAACAGTTCAGCCAAATCTTTGTGAATTCTGATTCTCTCATTTAAGGCGTTTGCTATTTTTCCTGATTTTATTTCATCCACCAGTTTACCATCCACGTCACTTTGCCCACAAGGAAACGAAGTCTCGGACTTGCTTGAGATCAGCCAACGAGACAGGATTGCCCAGTGATTGCCTCTTGCCTTCCAATACAACTTCCCTTTTACTCACTGGGGAAAGTTGCGCCATTTGGCCATCTCTGGTATACGTGCTCAGGGAGAGCTGCTGTGAGGAAGGGCAGATGGAACTGCGGGTGAGCTAAGGTGTCACATGCACTCAGTCCCTTCTCCCCTCTTGGGGAAGCTCCTTGAGCCTTCTTTTTTCTCCTTTTTATTGCAGTTAGAAAAGGGAAGAACCAGCCCCACCAGAAAGACAAACGAGAACCATTGCTTGGATCAGCTTCATGATCTGTGAAAGATGGCAACCGCCAGCACTTGCCCCATGCTCAAATTGGAGCTGCTGAAGGTGCGGCGATGGCGAGTCCGGCTCGAGGATTTGGGTGCTAAAGGTGAAAAAGGAAGTGGTAGAGAAAAGGGAGAAAGGGACCAAATGGCACCCAGTAAATCATCGGGATAACTCACCTATGAGAATCAGCTCCTTTTCTGGCTAACACTACTTGTGTTTGGACCAGGTTAAAACCTCTAAAGAATGGGAAATGTGCTAATCTCTTATCTCAGAAGTCCATGATTTAAGAACTAGGATTTCCTGGGGGCTCTGGAGCATGGCAAGGGGTAGGGACTGTACCAGGCAGACAGTCACCCAGGGAGCCAAGCCCACTAGAGTGGAGACCCCAGTGATCCACAGTCACCAGCTGGACGGTCAAAGACCCGAACTCCAGAACACCAATTGTGTTTCCCTCTCCAATAAAAAGTGCTTTAGTGAAGGCAAACCAAAGAAGCAGGAATCCTTCAGGTTTAGGGTCCTAAGCCTACCCCGCTCTAGGCCAGAGCACTGTAGATGTCAGCAGGGGGAACAACATCAGTGACCAAGCAGCTGCCGTCCGTGCCCTGAGGGGAGACAGGCTGAGGAGAGGCTGAACAGACATCCCCAAGCCTGTTTGGAACTGCTGCCATATTGAATAGGATGGTGGAGCAGCATGGGGAAGAGACAAATTGTACTGGAGAGCCACCGACAAAGCTGGGTCAGGAAACCACGTCACGTTAGGAAGCAGAAGCTCAAGAACAGAGGGAGGGGTTCCAGGGCGAGCGGTGCCGTCCAACAGCTATCCAGACGCAGCTGCGCCAAGAGCAACCCCCAAAATCACCAGTTTGGCTGGGGCACAGGGGATGGCGGGTCAAGTCTTTTAAGCTGGGATGGGACACACACACAAACACACACACACACACACACAATGGCTTTCTTCTTGAAGCAAGGGATGACAAGGAAGGATGCTACAAATGACTGCTGGAAGGTTTCTGGGGGCCCTCCCTCCTTACCACGGCGCAAACTCATAGATAACACTTTTAGAGCAAATTACCTACAGAGGAAATGATTAATCAGGGAAAACCAACAAGCGCGCTTGCGGGAAGATTCCAGAAAACCTTCCACCAATCGCCGCTGTCGAGGTAATTGTTCTAAATCCATCAATAAAGCTAAGCTGCCCCTTCATTGACTGCAAACACCAATTTCTTTCACTCGGGATTATAAGTTGATGTCCACAGTCTCCCTTCTGCCATTAGGGTGATAAACAGTTTAAACTACATCAGGATCTGACATGTAGATCAATTCTGGGTCCATAAAGAATCTACACAAGGGCTTCCTGGACAGGGATTTACTGCCACCCGTTTTTATTCTCTCTTGCTGGTAAAATTACTTCTGTCAAACACTTACGAGAGTAAGAAAAAATGTAAAAAAATTAATTTTTCATGGCCCGCTGGAACGGCCTTCTTCGACGCAGAAGCCGGGAGACGAATATGTTTCCACATTTTAAAAAATTAGGCTGGGCGGCAAGCGGCACGCAGCAGAACTGGGTTCTCGTTCCCGATTCCGCGCGCTCCACAGCCGACAGCCACCTGAAAGCGGAGGGGAGCTGTCGAGAGCTCCCTCTCGGGGCAGGCGCGGGGGCCTCACGTTCCCGATGCCAAATGATATTAGACATTTAATTTCCAAGCTCAGGTACTCAAATGTAAAACCTTCCAACACTAATAGTCATAAACCAGTGGGGCATTCCATTGCGCAGAATGGATTTTTCTATTTTTTCCTCCCTTAATTGAGCGGTGCCTCCTGTTTGGTGGCTTGGCCCACGACAAAGTAATTTATCTAATTAGGAGCCTCTCATGGCTGCTGAAAGAGACAGGAGCCCCAGGATACCTGGCGAGCCCGAGAGGAAGACTTTGGAAAGTTCTCTGGAGCCACTCAAAGTATTAATTTAGTGTGGGAAAAGGGTGCCGAGAATAATGGGAGCCCAACGTGACATGTGTTTTCTCTGTGATCAAAGTCGGCGACAGTCAGCCGGCACGTTCTCCAGGCTCCTGGAATCAGAATCCGGAGGCCGTTTCTCTTCTGCCAGCCCTGCTGCCTACAGAGCTGCCTTTTTATGACTAGCAAATTCAGAATTCTTCATGGGCAGGGCCAAAAAGCTGAAATGAAAAAGAGGGGTCATTTGGGGGCCCGCCTCCTCTAAGTCTGTGCTAATGGTGCCCTCAAAATGTAAAATACCACCGCACAGATACATTTTCCCATCATTTTCGCCGCCTATGTCTGCACTGAAGTCACAACTACCTGGCTAGCCACAGGCAACACCCTCCGGAGTTTGCACGTGATGACATGTGGGTGCGGAAAATCGTTAAAAAGGGAGAGCGACCATTTGGCAACCACAATGCAAGGGCTTTTCCAATAGCCCGGGAGGTCCTTCAGGGTGGAGATCGGTTTGTGCCTTTCCTTGTATTCCCAGCACTTGGCACAATGCTTGGCACATGGCAGGAGCTTAATATACACTTGGTGACTGGACTTCACATTTTTACAAGAAAACTAATAAAGGCTTACCCTGATGTTTAATACGGTTTCTAATAAAAAAAAAAAGAAATAAAGAACTAGAAAATGAAAAAAAAAAAGGAAGTTAATGAGTTCTCATTTCACCAGATCACACCTGATTGCGACGACGCCATCTCCCCGGACACCCCAGTGCAGCGCACGCCACCCTGCCGCCTTTTTCCATTTGGCAAACCTGAGGTGCCTTTTCTTGGGGAACCCTTGGGCTTTGGCCCAGTTTCTTCCAAACGCTTTTTCTATGCTTTTGCTGTTGTTGCTGGTAGATTCATAAGCTTATAGGGAAGCTAGACTAGAGACAAAAGGGATGTTGGACCTGATTCAGCCCAGTCCCCTTTATTGACAGGTGAGGGTACGCAGGTCCAGGGACTTAAGGCCTTATCTGAGGTCATATAGCTACTAAGTGGCCACATCACAATCTGAATCCGGATCCCTTCCATTTCAAAGCTACATTTCCACTGTAGCATCTGGCTCCCCAGACGTGACACACGCGAGTCTTTCTTTAAACACTGCCCAACCAGCCTCCAAATTTGCCAGGCTATTCTTCCCCTACGATGTATGTGGAAATTTATCTGTGTCTCTGCTGACTATTGAATCTTCCTTATTGAGAAGGAAAGTGTGGGCCCCAAGTGCCCACTCCGTTATCAGGCACTTCCCCTAAGAGTGCTTGCTTTAAATACCTGTGAGTTGACTGACTTTTGTTGCACAGAGGAAAGATGCTAAGGGTTAGAGAACACTCAATCTCCTTAATTGGCCTCGGTGTAATAGCTAATTTAAATATGTGTAAGCAAACGCTGCAGAGGAAATCATCTCTAACAAAAGGATATTTACTTAGAAGGTTTCGGGTTTTTTTTTTCTTAATCATGGATTTGTAGATCGAGTAATAAGGTTTATTCCAAGATGGTTTGTTTAAAAGGCTGCTTTAGCTTGATTCAATTTATATTTTACTTTTGTTATCAAGTCAATGATCCCTCAAAAAAAATCCTGAGACACAGGGCCATGGTGTTTGGCACTGGAAGGACCCCAAAAGGCCATCTGACCCAAGGTACTCATTTGACAAAGGAGGGAAGCCGGGTCTGGAGAGGGGTCTTATTCAAGGTCACATGGGTCCAAGGGGGAGGTGCAGCCTCGGGATCTTGGTTAGACATGACACGAAGCTCTCAGTCCAAGACAGCAGACCTTCTAATTACAGATCAAGCAGAACGTCACCTCCTGCCCAAGGTCACAGAGTCACGGAGTGAGCCGGAGAGCCAAGAGAATGAGCTGAGGTCCTCGGGCTTCCAAACCCAGGGCCCTAACCCCTGACTCAGAACATTTTCTTTCTGGACACACGGCTAGAACCGAACAACACATTTCTCAAAGTAAGAAGGGGCTGGCGTTTCTATCCCAAACTCATCTACATGTCACCGAGACGGGTACCAGCACAAGGAGGTACCAGCACCACCAACACACCATCCTTCCTTAAATCCACTTGCCTGTCCCGGCGATTCCACGGCACGTAATGAGGGGACCCCTTCTAACCAAATGGAGGGACAGATTTAAATCCAAGCCGTAGCCCTGAAAGGAAATGGATGGATCCGGGGAACTATCTGATGCTTTCAGGGACCCGGGAAGAATGCGGAATGCCTCGCCCCGCCTCCAAGATATCAGGGAAGGTAATAACTGTCATTTATTCATTTCCTCTCTTGCACTGTGCTCAAGGCCCCGAGACTTGAGGTGAAAAGCAGAAAGCTTTCCAGGGTCTCTTTGGGGAGGGAACGGCAACCACTTGCCGTACACTAAATGGGCTTTTCTCCGAGGAGAAGGAAGAAATATTGGTGCTGGGAAGGCGACGGCGCCCGCCCGGAATGGGACACCAGAGTGGTTTTCCAGTTCCCCTTCCCGAGGCAGGAGCCCTTCCCTTGCCTCCTTTCTATAGCACCCTTTAGAACGCCACTCGCAGATTCTGTGTCTTCCTCTCCCTGGGCTCTGAAATATTTTCCTTCAAGGCTTTCTCCGGGCACCATCCTGTCAGCCAGGTTTGGAGTAAATAGAAATAAGGAGGATGTTTACCCAAAGCAAATGGGCTTCTGCAGCAGCTGGTAGGTCTACAGGGAAGACGGGATGCTGAAGTCTTTTAATTAGTACAAATTATGCTAAAATTACTCCAAAACCCTATCTGATAGATTATCTACAACAGTGGGAATTCCTTTAAATACCGGTGAGCGGGCTACGGCGAGAACGCCACGGGCAAAGCGCGGCTCGGCAACCCAGGATTCCCTCCATGTTGCATTATTCATGGAGTCATAGGAATATTACATGTGCATCGCTATTCCCCGTGAAGAATCCATGGGGTTCTCCTGGGCTGGGGGAGGCTAGCAGGGGGCTGGAAGCTCAGCGGTACCAAGGATCCAGAAAGAGGAAGGCCTCTCGGACATCTTGGAGCGCACCACGCCAGCGGAAAGCAGATACGGGATGAAGCGCACGGAGAACATTTTCTTGAATGCAAAGAAGGAAGATCCCAGAATCCCAGAATTAGGGCGGACGGGGGCCTCATTATGCAGAACCCCCTCTTTTACAGACGGAGAGGATAAGAGATGGGCTCCAGATCACCACCCGGATCGGGATTTGAACCGAGGTCCCGTGACTCTTCCCGCCGAACCACGAGGCCTCCGGGAGTCCGGCTGTGGTTTGGAGTCTTGGCAGGAGTCTGACTGAGGTCCTCCGAGCGAGGGTCCGGTTTGGGACCCGAGAGCGGGAGCGCCGGAAGGGAACCTCAAATCCCGCGGTCCAACCCCCTGGGGGCGCAGGCCGGGCGAGTTCTGTAAGGAAAGAGTCCTCTCTTACCGCTGCTGATGCCCGAGTTGGCAATGACTGTGGCTTCACTCCACTGGTCGGCGCTGGAGACGGAGTAGGAGCGCTGGTGCATCCCATCGGGGCGCGTGTTGAAGGACACTAAGCTGACGCCACTGGCCATCTGAGACACAGACGCACTAGCGGTAACATTCCCTAGAAACAAACAAGGAAGGTGAACAAGACCGCGTACCACAGGCCCGCAGAACACCACAGTGACCTCGAGGCTCCGGCCGCCACCGGGAGCCGATGGGGCGCGGCGCCCGCCTCCCTCCCCGGAACAAGGGGGCAACGGGGCACGGCTCGGGCTGAGCGGAAAATCGAGCCGGCAGAAAACCGACACGTCGGCCAAATGGCCGGTCCCAACGGTGAGGGAGCCCGTCACGGCCGAAGGGTGAGAAGCGGGATTGAAGGTTCCCGCCTCTGCCAAGGTGGGCTCGCCACTCAGCCCCCAGGGCTGGAGGGATGGAGAGCCGATGGGGCAGGGGCCGAACAGAGACTGCAGAAAAGCTGAAGGCTACTAGACCGAAGGGGCCTGGTGTGGAGACCAAGACCTCAGGGCGCCGGAGGGGACTGCTCCGGGACAGCACAGCCGGAAGCTGGGAGCCACTCCACAGGAGGACCAGGAAGCAGCCTCCTTTTCGCACCATCTTTGCTAAGTGAGCCGTTTCCACTGGCTGAAGGTGGACAGCGGCGGCATCCCTGAGGAAAGGCTCCAGGTGCACCGCTCGAACACGCACAGACTGCTGGACTTGTTTGGTGTAATGACTAATAGCTGACACTCCCAGCCTCTCAATCTGTCTGTCTGTCTCTTTCCTTAAAAAGTTCTTCCATATAAGGAAGGATGATCATGCATAGCGAAGGGAGAGGTGATATATTGGGAAACAAAGGCAATAAGAAAGATAATGACAGAAATTTTAAAAATTGGGGAAAGAGCCCTTTCTTGAAATTCAATTAGTAAAGGCACATTCTTTGATTTGGAAGACCCTGAAATATCGTAGCCTCTTTTGAACTTGTTTCCAACTCCATTTGTTGAGAGCAGACCTCCATTTTCATAAGCAAATGGTTGTTTTGAGAAGGGATTTTTGATGATACTATTCTTCCATTATAATCTAGTGTCATACATGCCCAAAATACATGTGGTTTTAGTTGCTGATGTGAATATACACACATAATACAAACAAAATTCAAACAAAACATAATTTGTGGGTAATCCCACGACAAACATTTGCTGCGGTCCTCTCTGTTTTTATCCATATAAGAAAACCAATAATTTCAAAGTATAAACATAGTGCTCTTCTGCAGGAGAGATGCTGAAAGTCACAGCTAAGCCCTATTTTTGCCCATACACCACACAAAAGTAGGGAAATTGCAAAAACAAAAAAAAAAAAAACAAACACCACCACCACAAAAACAAACCAAGAAGAATCAGACAAGCTGTAGACCCAGGACATAGACATTAGACCAATTAAGGAATCATATACAGGAAACAAAACAATCAGCAAGCCACAGAAAACACCGCAAGATATGCCCAATGGTACAAAGAGCTCTGGGAACTCCTCCCTAATAGAGGTTACCAACATACATTTACGAGTTATTTTCATAAGAAACACTCAACAATCACGTGAAACACTAATGAAAAAAGTACAAAAGAAAACAACTGAAGTTTCATTTCACATTCATTAAACAGGCAAAGTTGATTAAAAAAAAAAACAGAAATTGTTGACGTTGCAGACTGTGGGAAGACAGGCACACGGACGTACCCTGGTCCTCAAGTTGTAATTTAGAACAACCATTCCCCAAAATAATTTGGAATGATGAAATCAGAGGCAGTAAACGTATACCTTTCATACACTTTAACCTGGGAGTTCTACTTTTGGGCACGTATATCAGTGGAGGTTAATAACAGAGGGAAAGTTCCCATATCTACCCCTTGTGGCAGCACAAGACTGGAAACAAGGTGGACTCAAACAAAGTCAGGAATGGCTAAACACTAGGAAATAATTGTTGCTGTGAAACAACTGGCCATGTCGCCCAATAAAAAACAGATACGTTAATTTAGAGAAACACAAGAAGATCTGTATGTTCTGATTCACTCCAGGAGAACAGTACGCACAACTCCTGCAACGGTGTCTGTGAACAAAGCTAAAAGGAATCACAATTCGGATTAGATGCAAGTAATTGTGATTCCCAGAAAATCCATGATGAGCATCCGTTCCCTTGTGAGAGGCGAGGGACTAAGGGAAGGCACACGGGACTACCAGGAGATGGGGAGAGGGGTCTGCTACAGGTTTTGGCCGTCTTTTCTTTCTTAAAAGGGAATGTGTTTGCTGGGGTAGGTTTGGAGTCTTTGTCAGGAGGTGGCTATAAAGATATCACTTAAAACATTTAAAAGAATCCAAAGTAATCCCAATAGACTTTGGACAGAAATGCCGTCTGCATCCAGAAAAAGAACTAAGGAGAATGAATGTAAATCCACACACGCTAGATTCACTTCTTGTTCCTGGTTTTTAATCTCTCCCATGGTTTTTGCCTTTTATTCTGATTTTTTTTCTCTCAACATGATTGATTCATAAAGCAATATGCATTAAAATAAATAAATTTACTATGAAAAATCAAATAACTAGACCTCAAAAAGACATTTAAAAGAAAGTTCTAGGAGAGGTATGAAGTTTCCATGGGACATGGTTCCTACCTTCATAGAACTTCAGCCTTCTGGGGAAGATGACATGGACAAGTAACTCAATATAAATGTAAAGGTGCAGATGATAAGCAAGTTATAGAATAGGAATTCAAGGGTCAGCAGAAAACGGGCGAAGGAGCCACCTATGACCCCAGCTCTCACCCTAAATGATGAACCGCCTGTAATCATCTGCTGTTCTCGATTTCCTTCCTCCACCTTTCCATCCGGGGCCACTGAGCACTCAACTGAAGGATCTTCCAGAGGACCAACCCGATCTTGGGGAAGGGATAATGCAAGGAGAACTAAGTCAGGAGGTAGGGGCCTCGACATTGAGTCTGCCTTACCGTGATTCCAAGACTGGTCTTTCTTTTCTAGTGACCAGGCCACGGATATACCGAGCTTCTTGGGAAACCCAGATCCACAAGCCAGATGGGCACAGCAGATAAGACTGTGGGATGCTGGGCGAGTGACCCAACAGAACCCAACAATATGACCCCTTGGCCATTTTTAATGTCCTCAATCCTCACCTCCACCTTCTGATAGCACTCTGGGAGGGCTGTGACAGTGACCTTGTCCTTTATTCTTTTTACAATTCTCCCCAAAATAGAAGGGTTTTGGTGAACTGTCTCCCCAGCTGCATCCCTAGCTCCCCAACTTCTGACCCTCCTTTGTAACGTCCACACTGATGCATGGTTTTACTCTGAAGTCTGCAATGCACCGTCCCTCAGCATAGGAAGCATGGGGGTCGGGGCCTGGTGACTTCCTGCAGAGATTCTGGCTATGTTTATGCTTGGTGGCCAGTTTGGGTCCAGAGAAAAGGTTGTCCTGACTACAGCCAATGGCCAATCATGAAAACAAGAACTCATCGACATCCAGAGTGACCCGACACGTGCCCAGATAACCAGAGTTCTCCACCCCAACTCTCCTGTAAAAAGTTTCTCAAACTCCCTCTTTCCTATCTTCTCCCTTTAGGGAAGGGGTCTACAGTACCCTCCTGCCACAATGTCACTTGTTTCTCTTGTGGTCTTTAGGATGGAAGTCTAGACTTGGGGACAGGAAGACCTGGAATCCAACCCTGCCTCTGACACTTCCCAGCTGCAAAACAGCTTACTGGGGCCTCAGTTCCTTCCTCTGTAAAGTGGGGAGAATGGTATCTGCCATGCTTATTTCAGTCATGTCTGAGTCTCTGTGACCCCGTTTGGGGTTTTCTTGGAAAAGAGACTGGAGCAGCTGACCATTTCCTTCTCCAGCTCACTTGACAAATGAGGAAACTGAGGCAAACACAGCTACATGGCTTGACCGGCGTCATCCAGCCAGTAAGTGTCTGAGGCAGGATCTGAACTCGGGGCTTCTGACACCAGACCTGATGCTCTACCCACTGCGCCACCTGATTGCTCTCTACTTCAGTTACGCTTCTGCCTTTCCAGATTCTCATCATGACTCTCACCTCACCAAAAGCTCCTGAGGCTCTCTTCTTTTGGGGGGCTTTTCTTGCTTAACCAGGGCCCACCTCTGAGGTCTTGCTGGGACCCAGATCTGCTCCTTACAGGGTTCGTTCCCAAGCAATGCTGGGAAGCCTCTCTGCTGCTGATGCCGGTCAGTAATCACTCTCTGATGGGCTCTCGCCACCTGGAATGGGAAGGTCTCCCCAAAAGTCGGTGGCCCTCCTTCCTTTCCTCCACTATCCATGGGTGAAGAGGAAGGTGAACTCTTCTGCCCTTCTCCTTCCACCAAGGGACCTCCCAGTCACAACAGCCAGGAGACTCCCTCCCCCAGCCCCAAGCCCAGATTCTTCCACTTCCTCCATCCTTCAGAACCTTGCTTCCTATGAAGCATCCCCTTCTGCGTGGCTCGTATTCCCATCCCCTTGTAGCTATTTTGGACACATCCTGCCTGTCTTTAGGGGCCATGTGTCCATGGCTTGCCCGGCTGAACTCGGGCTTTTATGAGTGGGAGAATTTTGGTCTTTGAAGCCTCCCCCGGGGCCTGGCACACAGTCAGTGCTTTATCCGCCCTTGCTGACTGATGGGTCAAACAGCAGGGAGAACCACCTGCATTGCCGGCACTGCTTCCTGGTTCTGATAGAAATGAGCAAACGCTCTAAACTCTGCTGCCCACAACGAGGGGCAGCTCCCTGCCCCAAACCCCTCTTGGCTGTGTCCCTTACTCCCCGTAGAGACTATTTGCCATCAGGAGTAACTGACCCATCACATTTCTGGGCAATTAGTAGATGCTTAATGTTTATTATGTTGTATCGTATTGACCTGCAGTTGGCAAGCAGGCACTTTCCTAAATAAATTGTACTGGCTCCTGATCAATCTAGAATCCTCTGTCAAATCCTCCGACTTTTAAAGCCCTTTGTAGTCTAGACCCTCATCATTACTCCAGGTTCTTCACTCTTGACTTTCCCCCTTTTTGTGACCAGGTGACCTGGTGACAAATGGCTTCATTATTCCCGAGTCCCAGCATTTGCCCTGGCTGTACCCCATGCTCTGAAATGTCCTCCCTCCTCATCTGGACTTTTCGGCCACCTTTAATGGGCAGGAAAAGCCCACTTTCCACATTATCTCCAATGAATTCTGTCTCTAGCTGGAATAGGGCCCCAGAGACTAGCTGTGGGACTGTGGGCAAATGACTCCACCTCAGTTTTTTCAGCTGTAAAATGGGAATAATTATAGCACCTATCCCAGAGGATTGCTGTGAGGAAGAAACTCGTAAGCACTCAGTATTGGACTGGTACATAGTAGGTACTTTCTAAAGGTTAGCTATTAGCTATTCTTCTATAGGCAGTGATACCTGAGCTGTGCTTTGAGGGAAGACAGGGATTCTGGGAGGGGAAGTTAAAGAGGGAGCATATTCTCAGTGTATCAGATTGCTATTGCTTCATCCACAGAAATGTCGATTCCCAGTTCTACAGGCAATCTCTGTGTATATGGGAATGGCCTTTGTATATGTTTTGTCAAATTTATTTTTTTAATTTAAGTTAAAAACTTTTCATAAAGGATCTTATTTTTTTTTAAATCTCTACCCTAAAAACTCAGCAATGAATTCCCCAAGCAGGCACTCTCCTTTAGAGACTAAGAGGGAGAGAGAGAGTTTCAAGTCCCAAGGCTAACCACTGGTCTACAACTTTCCACTGAGCTACCCGCTGAAAATGAACAGAGCCCTGGGAAGCATCTCATGCCGAATTTACCAGAGCCGGGGCTAACGAGAATAGCGACGATAACCCTTTTGGAGGGCTTTAAGGCAACACAATGTGATTTCTGGAGAGCAGAGCCATCCATCCCATCTAAAACATTCTTAAAGATGCAATACTTTAAGCCTAGAAGAAGATCTGCAGGTCCAAGTGTCCCCTGGAAGTTCTGCAGCACTGAGCTTTGAGCAAAGATGATCTATTTTTTAATGGGGGTTGAGAACATTCTGTATGCCTCTGAGTCCCATATCAATTCAAGCCATTTCTCTTGTTGCGCTCCCCCTTTGGGCTGGCTGGGGGGTAGGTGTGTGGGAGTTTCTAGGATGAAGCTGCTACCAGACTCATCTCATTTTCTGTTTTGGACAAGACGGATCCATTAGCAGATGAGGAGAACGGCGAGCACAGAGCTTCCCCGGACGTCAGCAAAGCTATCGATAAAGTTTTCAAGGAGCGATAATCATTCCTTGGCCAAGATACCATCATTCTTGTCATGGAAAAGGTGGGTCTGGATTAGACCCTAAAACGATCGGTCGGACTCAGGAGGCCTGTGCTTGGCCCTCCGCTGTGGGAACAGCTGCGAGGGATGGGGAACGGTCGGGGTGACCCAGCGAGGATCCCAAAGTCCCTTTACGGGCCACAGCACGGAGCTGAATCCAAGAAGATGAAGTCTGACAGGGTTAATAAATGAAAGCCTTGTACTTGGGCAGCTACAGGGAACAGAGTTCTGGGCCCGGAGTCAGGAAAAACTCATCTTTCCAAAGTTCAAATTGGGTCTTGGACACTTAATAGTGTGCGACCCTAAACAAGTGAATTAATCCTGCTTGCCTCAGTTTATTCAACGGTCAAATGGGCTGGAGAAGGGAATGGTGAACCGCTCCAGAATCCTTGCCAAGAAAATCCCAAATGGGCCCCAAAGACTTGGACACAACTGAAATGAACAGCAACAAACCATCAGCTGCACAAGCTGGGGAGACAGAAGCAGTTCTGAAATGGATCTGGGGGTCTTGGAGGACCGCAAGCTCAACCTGAGCCACTAGTGTGATGGGGCAGCCAAGAATGCCAATGAGATGCATTCAGAGAAGCCTGGCTTCCCAGGACCTTCTGCTCTCTGCCCTGGCCCACCTCCCCCTGGGGTGTTGTGCTCATAGTTTGGAAAGGCCACTGGTAAGTGGGAGAGTGCCCAGAGGAGGGCAGCCAGAACGGCGAGGGCTACATGAGAAGGGGACGGCCGTCATGTCGGGGAGACCCGAAGGCCTCAGGAACAAGGGGTAAGATTTAGGAAGAAGCAGTCCTGCAGTCCTTTAGTCTTTTATATATATATACACACACATAAACATATATATATATAAAACATATGACATGTTATACGTAACAGATAGTGTAGATATGTTTGTACACACACATGTTACATGCTCCAGAAGTATATATCAAAATGGGAAGAAAGTGGTCCTTTTTCATGTATATATGTAACACACATTACATAGGTTTTATACAAAGCATGTTATACATGTGCTATATGTGCACACATGTGCGCACACACAAACACACACATATATATGAATGGGAAAAAGAAAACAGTCTTTTCCATATATATATATATCATATGTTATATATGTGTGAAATATGTTTTATGCCCACACACATAAATGGGAAAAGAAAGCCATCTTTTTCATATATATCTTATGTTATATATGTGTAATGTATGTTTTATATAACACATGTTATATATAGGAATAGGAATGGGAAAAAGAAAGCCGTCTTTTTTCATATATACATACATCATATGTTACATGCATGTAATATATGTTTCATGCAATACACATATAGGAAAAAGAAAACCATCTTTTCCACATATATGTTATATGTGTGTAATGTATGTTTTATATAACACATGTTATATATGTCATATATAGGAATAGGAACGGGGAAAAGAAAGCCATCTTTTTCACATATATCATGTTACATACATGTACCATGTGTTCCATGCACACACATATAAATGGGGAAAAGAAAGCCATCTTTTTCATGTATATATCATGTTACATACATGTGACATGTGTTTTATGCACACACATATAAATGGGAAAAGGCCATCTTTTTCATGTATATATCATGTTATATACATGTACCATGTGCTTTATGCACACACACACATATAAATGGGAAAAAGAAAGCCGTCCTATTCTGTTTTGTTTTGGACTCTCGATGCCTGTGGAAATTCTGCGGAGTTCGCGCTCCCGGTTTCCTGGGTCCCATCTCGTGCTCCGGTTCCAAGACTTCTGTCGCTACGACCCCATTACAGGGAGTCCCTGCCAAGCCTGAGGCAGTGCCCGCGGCCGGGGGCAAGCCAGTTTGGGGAAGGGGGCCGGGAAGTCTCCCCGAAAGAGCGAAGCCTCCTCCTTCTCCAAGGATGATCGTTAAAAGAGACAGCCATGAAAGGATGTGTGTCAAGGCCTTGTGAGAAAGCCTAAGCCGTGGGCAGCATCTGTCTCTCCGATTCTTCCCCTGCCAAACATGTCGGCATTACGGCGGAAATACATTGTCAACTACCTGGCCCGCGCCGAGTTCAGAAAGCCGGTGCCTTCCCATGCATCATCTCTGCATCAGCTGGCTGCTTCAGTTGATTAGCAGGGGGCACGGGAATTACTATGCTAATCCTCCTGTTCACAGCACTTGTCCCTTGATATGGAGATGGGGAGATGCTCACTGGAAAGCCTTGATTAGGCCAAGTTTCCATGTGTCAAAGGCTCCAAATTCTGGCCAAAGAATAATTTTCCCTCGCGCTCCTGGCCCGAAAGTGCACGGGCTGATTTGAAAAGGTGCTTCCTTCTACCATATGCTAGTTTTCTTGAAACAATTTCCATTTCAAAGTGAACACGGCATTTCGGTCTGAATGAGTGTCCGTGCGCCGCCCCAACTGCTCCCAAATGAGCGACATTAATAAATAAATAAATAATGAAAATGCAGGTTTCCTATTGGAAAAAAAAAATCAAAGACCCCTGCTTTCAAGCGACAGGCTTATTACACGAGAAGTGGCCCGTTCTGATGTTTATCGGGTCGGCTCTGAGGCTCACCCACGGCCCCGATCCCAATGGGACTGGCCCGTACAATAAGCCTTCCTCACTGGAGGCTCCAAGTCTGGGAAGAAATGGGGCATTTTCACAGGGGGGAGGCAGTTATTATTTAAACAAGGGCGAGAAGAGCTGACTAAACTCCATTTGGATTATTATTTTGTTTTGTTCTTCTGAAAGAGAGCAAGGAAAAGCTATGTTTATTAAGTCGGGTGTAACAGAAGGGAGGTGGCGGGAGGCAGATGTGGAGACAGACACAATGAGTCCACATCACATGGTGATCTGGGGGGAGCCTCTTTCCTCTCTGAGCCTTGGTTTCTCCATTTCTAAGTGGGTTGGACCAGAACACATCTGAGCCTTTTTTGTTCTGTCACGGACCCCTCTGGCAATCTGGTGATGTTTACTGGCCCCTTTTCCAAACCTTTAAAAAAGTGAAGGAAATGTTAAATTTCACTTTGATGTTAATGAAAATAAAGATGTTATTTTTTTCCCATCTGGGTCCATGAGTTCAGGTTAAACTCCCCTGGCCTGGCTCTCTCACAGGCACTTCTTGGTTCAGGATGGACCCATTTCTCTGGGCCTCTACAACTATAATCTGGAGCTTCTGGATTGGGTCTGGAAAGTCCCTAACCAGTTCTGAATCCACGAGCGTCTTCTCTGTAGTCGGAGACCTAGCATCTCCCTGCTGCAGACCTCGGGGTCTCCCCTGCTTTATTCCAAAGCCAGAAGCTAAGGGGTAGAGCGGTCTGCTGACAGATCCCAAACCATCCGTTTCGTGCCCAAACCAGTCGGCCGGCTTGTGGGGGAGAGGGGCGGAAGGTGAGTTCACAGCTTTTCACTCAATTTTCACTAAAGAGAAAGACTCCCAAGCCAGACCCGGAGCCCCCCACCCAAAGCTGAAAGATATGCCTTATCTTGACTTGCACGCCCATGTTCTACATCCGGCTGCTCTTCTGGTCCATCACACGTGTGTGTGGGGGGGAGCGGGGGGTACGCCATGGGAGCAGGGAGCCGGTGCTCTATGGAGCCATCCTTGGGCAGTGCAGGTTATTTTAATGGCCACATCAGTTCAAACTAAGGCTTCACCATCTGTTCCGCCCTCTAATTACAAATGCAAAAAGAATATAATTCACCACCATACCATAAAACAGGGCACTGCCCGTGATTTAAATGGGTGTGCATTAGTCATTCACAGCGTTATGCATGCAGCTGATTCTCTGCCTCTCAATCAGTGCAATTTTACTCTGATGAGGGCTTTTTCTGGAAAAAAATATGATTATTATCATTATTATTACTATTGAGACTAGGTCTCCCTGTGTCTCCCAGGCTGGAGACGCAGGGGGCCATTCACCAGCCCAGCCTCCCCCCCCCCACCGAGCACGGACGCCTTGACCAGTCGGCAGCCCCGTCTCCCAGATGCCCACTCGGCGTGGCCCTCCAACGGCAGCGGGACCACGGGCGGGCACCAGTCTCCCTGGCCGCAGAGCTTTCTGCCAAGGGCAATTCCAGAAGCTCGAGCTTGCGTTTGGGGTCCCAGCAAAAGAAGCGGCTGTCGGGGTTTTGTCAAGGAGCAGAACTCAGCCTGGAAGTGCTGGGGAGAGGGGACCCCTGGGTGCCGACTCTGACTGTCTTACACACTGTGTGCTCTGGCTCTAGGTGTGGAAAACAAGAAATCCATAACTGATAGAGAAAGGCCGGTGCAATGATGGAGGAAGCTCCCGAAGCAGTCATCAGGACAGTGAGAGTGCTTTGTGAAGATAATGGGGGGAAGGGGCAGCAGGGAGGCGTGGAGAGACCACTGGCCACCCCATCAGGAGGTCCTGTGTTCCAGTCCTGCCTCCGGGACACACGGTCACTCAGCTAAGAAGTATGAGGAAAACCGTGTCCCCTTCACTGACGTGGGCTACGGCCAGCACGTCCACAGCTGTATCGCTCTAAACAAGGAGAGGAACCCAAAAAGCTCACTGGGTGTGGGAGGCAGCCCCTGGGACTTCCCCAAAGTAACCTATTTTGCACAATGCTAAAAGGCAGCTTCCCGTTCTCCCCCGCCAAAAAAAGTAGGGAGTGAAATAAAAATAAAAAATGATGATGGCCGTTCTTCCCCTGGCCCGAGCCTGACTTCTTGTGGGGGATGGAAGATTCTGCAGAGGTTTTTAACGCCTCTAAGTCCACTGGGCTTCCTTCCCCCTTGGAACACGTGGGATGCCCCGTTGAGAGGGAACGGCGCGCTTTAATGGAACCCACGAAATGGAAGAATAAATCGCCTGAACAAAGTCCAAGCTGGGGGTGTTAGGGGATGGAAGCCTGGAAGCCACATTCCACCTCGTGACATGGCCACTGGGGACAAAGGAGGGAAAAAACAAGCCTTCGGCACCTGCTGGCTCTGCAGTCCGGGGCGAGTGCCCCTGCCAAGTCTCTCAGAAGGGAAGGTGCCCAGAGGGGCACACCGGCACTGGCACAGGGCAGGCTTCCTAGAGCAATGAATGGCAGATCCAGTCAAGTAAAGGACGTACACGGAGGAGGAGTTGACTTTTAAGCTGGGAAGAGGCGGATTCAGATCCTGGCTTGCTGCCTTTACTCCGTGATCCAGGCAACTCTCCAAGAGGATACGTCCCCAACGTATTTAGTTCTTGTACTGGAGGCAACTACCTCCTTGAGAACTGCCAGATCCCGAGAGAGTAATGACAATGATTAAAGCGGGAAAGGAAGAAGCATGCTAAAGCACCCACTATGTGCCAGGCTAAGAGATTTCCAAATATAACAACAATAATAATAAAGATTTTTTTTTTGAAGGACCTTAGATTTTGGGTTGGAAGAGATGCTAAATACCATCAAGTCTAACCTGCTTGTTTTACAGATGAGGAAACTGAGGTTTCGAAAGGTTAATAGATTCAATGATTAGTTTGATAGATTAGATTAGACTGATGAGATAATAAGAGGCAAAGCTGGAATGTGAACCCAACTCTTCTGTTCCCCAAAATAATGCTCTCTCTGTCGTACCGGGCTAGCCTGAAGGTTAAGATCCACTTTCTAAACCTTGTCTTATTTATTCCTCATGACACCCTGGGGAACTAAGTCATGCAGGGATTATTATCCATGGCCATGGACACCCTGAGACCCCAGGGTCTCTGTACCAGTGGCCTGAGTAGATGTAAAAGTGCATGGATCCAAAGGGGAGGTAAAGGGCAGCCCCAGACAAAGAGCCAGACTTTGGGGTATGGCCATGGCTGGAGCCCAGGTGGGAGGGAAAGACTTTGAAGAGAAGGAGATGAGGGCCACTGAGGCAAGGGAAGAACTGGCACAGCAAGATGACACAGAAACCAAGGAAAGACTAAAGGGAGGGTCTAGTAGTCCAAGAAGCCA
>JAJPUD010018047.1:0-29699 GCA_023553655.1 Myrmecobius fasciatus
AACTTCCTGACAGCCATGATAAAAGGAGAAAACCTAGACACCATGATATTCTGGGAAAATACAGGTAAAATATGAAATTGAAAGAACCCACCAATTGCCTCCTGAAAGTAATCTAAAAATGAAAACTTTTAGGAATATTATTGCCTAAATCCAGAAGTTCCAGGTCAAAGAGAAAATATTGCAAGCAGCCAGAACGAACAGTTCATGTATCATGAAGTCACAGTGAGAATGATGCAAGATTTAGCAGTATCTATAGTAAAGGAATAATGGATTTAGAATATCATATCCCAGAGGGCAAAGGAGCCAGGATTACAAACAAGAATTACATAACCATCAAGACTGAGCATAATCATTCAGGGGGGAAAATGAATAATCAATGAAATATAGGACTTTCAATTATTCTTGATGAAAATACCAGAGCTGAATTGAAAATTTGACTTTCAAATACAAGACTCAAGAGAGATATAAAAAGATAAACAGGAAAAAGATATCATAAGGGACTTAATAAGTTTCAACTGTTTACATTCCTACATGGAAAAATGATACTTGGAATACATAAGAATTTGCTTAGTAAATCAATTAGGAGTGTGTGTGTATGTGTCTTATGTATATATGTGTGTGTATGTGTATATATGTGTGTGTGTGTGTGTATGGAGGGGAGGTACACAGCTGTAAGTTGAATAATATTTTATTAAAGCATTTAATTTTCAAAGCAAAGGCATAGATAATTTTCACCATTCACCTTTGCAAAAAGCTTATATTCCACATTTTCCCCTCCCTTCTCCCAACTCCCTCCCCTAGATGGCAAGTAATCCAATATATGTTGAACATGTACAATTCTTCTATATATTTTTTCACAATTATCATACTGCACAAGAAAAATCATATCAAAAGGGGGAAAAATGAGAAAGTAAAATGTAAGCAAACAACAAAACGAGTTAAAATAATATGCTGTGATCCACAGTAAGTCCCCACAGTTCTCTCCCTGGGTGTACTCTTCATCACAAGACCATCAGAAATGGCCCACTCCACCTCACTGTTGAAAAGAGCCACATCCATCAGAATTGATTATCATATAATATTGCTGTTGCCATGTACAGTGATCTCCTGGTTTCTATTCACTTCATTTAGCATCAGTTTATATAAGTCTCTCCAGGCCTCTCTGAAATCATCTTGTTGGTCATTTCTTACAGAACAATAATATTCCATAACATTCATATATCATAATTTATTCAGCCATTCTCCAACTGATGGATATCTGCTCAGTTTTCAGTTCTTCGTCACCACAAAAAGGGCTGTCACAAACATTTTTGCATATGTGGGGCCCTTTCCCTCCTTTATGATCTCTTTGGGCTATAAGCCCAGTAGGATTGTTGAATCAAAGGATATGCACAATTTGATAGCTCTTTGGGTATATTTCCAAATTGCTCTCCAGATTGGTTGGATCAGTTCACAATTCCACCAACAATATATTAGTGTCCCAGTTTTCCCATATCCCCTCCAATAGTCATCATTGTCTTTTCTTGTCATCTTAGCCAATCGGAGAGGCATGTACTTCTGAGTTGTCTTAATTTGCATTTCTCTGGTCAATAGTGATTTAGAGCATTCTTTCATATGACTAGAAATGGTTTCAATTTCTTCATCTGAAAATTGTTCATGTTCTTTGACCATTTATCAATTGGATAACGGCTTGCATTCTTATAAATTTGAGTCAATTCTCTACATAGTTTAGAAATGAGACCTTTATCAGAACCCTTGGATGTAGATTTTTTCCCTAGTTTACTGCTTTCTTGCTTATCTTGTTTGCATTGGGTTTTTTTGTACAGAAACTTTTAAACTTATAATCAAAATTATCCATTTTGCATTCCATAATGTACTCTAGTTCTTCTTTGGCCATAAATTCCTTCCTTCTCCACATGTTTGAGAGGTAGATTATCCTTTGTTCTTCTAATTTGCTTATAATATCACTCTTTATGACTAAATCATGAACCCATTTCGACCTTATCTTGGTATAAGGTGTTAAATGTGGGTCAGTGTCTAGTTTCTGCCATACTAATTTCCAATTTTCCCAGCAATTTTTTCAAATAGTCAGTTCTTATCCCAGAAACTGGGTTTTTTTGGATTTATCAGCCAGAGAATTTCTTTATCTTATTTGTATTATCAGTGTTTAGCATAGTGCCTACAAAAAGCTTACATTAATCAATGTTTATTGAATTAAACTGCTGAAAACTGTAGTATAAGCTTTGGGGAAATGGTGAAGGATTTCTTATGCCATTCCTTGTCCAAAGTTAGAGAGAGACCTCTGTGATTATACTAATTGCTGCTGTTTTGTCAATCCATGACCTGTTTCTCCACCTCTCCATTCAGGATCTTTTATAAGTGCAGGTGCATAAATAGAGCTGCTTTCAGTGAAAGGGAACCTTGCCCTTAGCAAGTCTCTGATCAGTGGTGATCTGCACCTGCAGTAATAAAATACTGAGAGATAATGTCTGGAAGTTTAATCACATGTTGCCTTATTCCATAGTCACTGTTTAAAAGCATTTCACTTCTTCTAGAGCTGCTGGTTGAAAGGGTGTTATCAATTAAACCTTGGAATGAATGGCCTGGGGAGTGATTATAGCAGAAATAGCAGATTTTTAGGTGAAAGTTTTTAATTCCAGTCACAAGTTAAGTTTGAAAGACACTGATCTTACTGGAAGGACTTCAAGTACATTCTTACTTATTTGCACAGTTTAATTTACTTTCAAAAGTACAACAGGAAAGTTCTCTAGAACGTATAATCAAATAGAATGAAAATAGATTTTTGAATTCCATTTGGACTCTGTTCATTTCCCCTATCATGCAGAGCACATAAGGACCAGATCTGATCAGATCAGAATGCTGCAAACATTAATACTTTCAAAATGTGCCCAACAATTTATGGATGAAGAGGAATTAAAAATTAAAAATAATTTAACCCCTCTAGTTTCACTGAAACAGTTAAAAAACTACTATTGACCCAAATTTCATATCTTTTGTATATTATAAATAATGCTGGCATACAGCTACATTTCCCAAGGCCATAGATTGAGACCCATATTCCATTTTGTAAATAAGAAAAATGAGACTCAGAAAAATCCAAGTGTCCAAATGTCACACAAAATTTGAAACTAGGCTGCTGGATTTAAATTAGTGCTCTTTCCTCTGTATCATGTTGCTGGGTTGAAAGAACTAAGGTCTCTTCCAGATCTAAAACTTTGCAATATTAAGATTTTTTAAACACTATAATTCTAATTTGTTCTTTTTAAAAGAAAAAGGTATATACCAACCTCATGTAGCATAAATAGAGAAGAAGAGAGGATTGATGAGGCTAATGATATCTGAGGAGAAGTTTATAGATTTAGGTTAGAGGAGGAACTAATTTAAGAGATTAAAGTTTGATCACAGAGGAAAGTGAAGAACCAGGAGAAAGCAGTAAAACAGAAGTAATGGGTGAAGGAAGCAATCAAGTAGGCAAAGTAAAAAGTGTAGTTGAAAGGTTAAAGATAAGGACAGAATAAAAACTATTAGATTGGGCAATAAAGATGCCCTTGACAGGCTTGGAGAAAAGGAGTTTCAATAGAAGGCTACAAGACACTGATCAGATAGTCACTCTTTGTTTCCAGAAGTTTACCTTGAGCAGTGAAAGGGAAGAAAGAGAGATAACTTTGACTTGAAAATACAAAGAAAAGGGAAAGATTTTTTTTGTTTGTTTTAGGTTTTTAGGACAAGGGAAAACTGGGGAAAGTTCATATGCAGAGGGGAAGGAAGCAATACAGAGGAAGCAATTATAGATTTAAGAGACAATTTAAGATAAGGAACTCTTAATCTTTTTTTGTATGGGGAGATGGCTCTCTTTGACCATTGTCTGGCCAAATGAGCAAGTAAACTCAGAATAATCTAAGTCATTTAAATGCATAAAATAAAAGACATAAGATGATAAAGGACTAAGGATGTAGCTTCCTCCTCAATCCATGTTCACAGAACCCTTAAAAATCCAACCATGTAGCACTTGTGGAGAAATGAGGGAGGTAACCATGTACCTCAGGTTTCTTAGTCTTATGTGTGTATGTGTTTTTAAGATTAACTCACAAATCTGACATCATAAAGATTAAAGAGTTTCAGATTAAAATCTAAGTACTTTAAGGGTTGAATGACTGCTTTTTGATCAAATCACAGAATTTGAGTATAGAAGACCTCAAATGGGGTCACAAAGAATTGGACATGACTGAAAAAATTAAACAAGAAGAAGTTTGAAAAAAAATTAAACAAGTCTTAAAGACCATTCTAATGCAACCTACTCACAGAAAGAATCCTCACTATAAGTTATGCAACAAGTAGTTATCTGTCCTCTATTGGAAGATTCCCAATGAAAGGAAATACATCCCATCTAGAGGTAGTCCATTTCACTTTGGGAAGTTGTTTTTTTTTTTTTTTTTCCCTGATTTCAAGCTTAAGTTGGCTTCTATATTTTTTTCCTGCCATAATTCCTGGCTCTGTCCTTTGGAACCAAAAAGAATAAATTTAATTCCTTCTTTACAATGAAAGCTCTTCAGATACCTAAAGAAAACTGTCATATCCCGTCAAGTTTATTTCACACTAAGCATGCCCAATTTCAACCAATCCCCACATTATGGATTTAATTACCTTTGATGGACCTCACATCCATCTTACTTACTAATGTCCTTCTTCATCATGCCCCAAAGTGAACACGATGTGACAGATGAGGTCTTTTATGAGAAGATAACAGTGGGATTATCAAGTCCCTGTCCTGAAAAGCTATGGCCCTTAATGCAGCTACATCCCACTATTAAGTGATATTTAATTGATATTAAATGGTTGAAATCCACTAAAAATGCCTTAGAGACTTTTTTCAATCACCACATTTATGAAATGTCTTTGTACCCCAAAGCAAGATTGAATTTCATCTTATTAGATTCAGCCCAATGCTGATGACTATCAAGATCCTTATGGATCCTGACTCTATCATCCAATATGTTATCTATTACTCCCAGTTTGATTTCACCTGTAACTTTAATGAGCATATTATTTATGCCTTTAGCCAAGCCACTGATTTTTTTTTTAAAAAAAGGTCAAATAGCACAGAATCCAGCACAGATCCCTAAGGATATTCCACAGGAGACCTCCTGACATGTTGTAAAATTGTACTCTCTGAATTAAGCCATTGATATGACTGAATTAGCATCTAATGCATATTTTTCCATCTTCTCCATAAGAACAGTATTACATGTCTTATTGAAAGCTTTGTCAAAATCTGGACAAACTATATGCCCTTTACCTCCTACTTTAGAAATCCTTTCATAAAAGGAAATAAAGCTAATTTGCCATTACCTGCTATTGATAGTTCATTGTCATCACTCCTTCCCTACTGGCCAACTACATTTTTCATGATGTCGTCTATAATTTTCTCACAAATTAGAGGCAAATTCAATCACATCATTTACAAATTCCATTTTCTTTTTATTTTGAAAATCACAACATTTATCCTTCTTCAGTCTTATAGTATGGTTCCAATTTTCCATGATCTTTCACATATCACTGACAGTGACCTAGAAATCACATCTGCCAGTTTTTTTTAGGATCTGTTGATATTGGTGACTTGAATTGATCTAGAACAGTTTGGCATATGTATGATCTCCTTAATTTTCTCTCTTCTCTTATTTCCTGTGTCAAAGTCATTTTTGCAGATAAAACAGAAACAAAATAATATTTGACTAGTTCTTTCTTCTCCCTATTGTCACTTATCATCTCATCCATCCTTGTTATGTCTTGTTTAACAAGTAACACAAATTTGTTATCTCAACTCAATAGCCTTTTACTCTGATTGAGTCTCACCCCACAGAATCTATTCTAAATCTTATCTCATATGTTACCAAGAAAATTGCAAACATTTGTCTTTTCTCTCAAGAAAACTCATCCCTCATTCTTTCCCCTTTTACTCCAATCTATTTTGAAAAGGTGACCCTTCTCACTAGGGTCAGCCACCATAATATCTGTGATCTCAACCCCTTTTGTGTCTTCTGGAGATTACTTCCATAATCATCCCCCATTTCTTATCCTCAACATTTCCATGTGTACTAATTCCTTCAGTGATGACTATGAATATACCCCCACTTTTTTCCCCACTCTGAAATAAACATTCACTAAATCTCAACATGTCCTTCCTTCCCCTCTCCAGTCAAATTAAAAATAAAACAAAGAAAAATGAAATTGAGTAAAAAAAATCTTGTCCATATTCATTGCCTTTCTGTCCTTTCACTTCTTAATTCTTTGTATCATTCTCCATAATTATGAGTATATACCCAAACTCTGTCCCATTCCCTTCTTCATTACAAACATGCTGGCAACATTTAGTGTTTTTTCCATTTAGTGTCATTTACCACTTTAAATGTTTTTTTTTTTTTTTCACTATTTTGTGAGGCAGCTAGGTGGTGCAGTAGACAGAGTGGTTGATCTGGAGTTTCAAACATTTACTACTGGTGTGATCAATTTACTTTACTTCTGTTAGTCTCAGTTTCCCCAGCTTTAAAAAGGTTGTAGTTTTTCTAATATTGAAATAATTCTACCTTCCTGCCACCAAACCAAGCTTATCATAGTGAATCTTTTTAATATGTCTTAATTTAGTAATTTTATATTCAATACTTTCCATTCATTAGAAATAATCAGTCTGTGGTTTTCTTCCTCTGATTCATCTCTTCTTGATTTAGATATCAGAATCTAATTCATCACATAAAAGTTTGGCAGGGTACTATATTTTCCTATTTTTGTAATCAATTTATGCAAAATTGAAGTTTATTATGCTTTGAATCTTTGATAGAATTCTCTTGTAAATCGCTTTGAAACCTGGGATTTTTTTTTAGAAATTCATTGATAGTTTGTTCAACTCTTTTTCTGAGGTTAAATTAATTATCTATTTTTTTCTGATGGTGTTTTATATTTCTATAAATGTTCTTCAATTTCATTTGCCACAAATTGGACATAATAGTTTTTAATGATTTTCCTTATGTATTGTTCATGTGTGATGACTTCTTTTTCATTTCTAACATTGGTAATTTGGTTTTCTACTACTTTTTAAAAAAACAAATTTGTTGGTGGTCTGATTCTTAGAGGGTTTTTTGCTTCTCTAAGGAGGAACTTTGAGCTATGATTCCCTTTACATATAATTAACTTCTAGTTTCATTTGTAGTGAGAAAGCCACAATAGACATGATTTTGTTCTTCAAGTTAAGTTTAGAGGAGCAATGGTTAAGTAAATGTTTTTAGAGCCTAAAAGTGGGTGGGATTCCTAGCAACTTCTGACACCCTTATTTGACATTTTACCACCATTCCCAAAATATCAGAATGAAATCAAGCAGGACCATATTGTCTTTGATTTATAGATTGCATTAGCCGAAGAACTCATCAGCCTTTTTGTCTTCATCCCATAATCCAAGGCAATGATTCTATTGGTGAGGATTACAAGTCAGAAAAGGAAGGGTGTTAAAATAACAGGAGATGTTTTCTAACAGTACTAAAGTCATCTAAGTGATCACCTAATTTGCATCTATGCATAGCATATTTAGTTGTATATTTTACCCACCATAAATGGCATCATCCATGGTACAAGGGAAACTCATTCCCCCCAAATCAGCTCTATCAAGATTCCTATGGAGCAGGTTCAATCCCAGAAGAGCCTGATCCCTAAAAAAAAAGGGATATTCTCTAACTCACTATTTTCTACCATCATTACTTTCCAACTTGGAAAAGTCTATTAAACAAAGCTGAGGTATGACCCACATCTAGGTTTTTTCCAAGTAAAATTAATGGAGTTCTTTCTCGAACAGATCTCATTGCACAAAGTAGTACATATCAGGTACATAGGACAACTATTTATTTTTTCCTACAGTAAAAAAAAATTAAAATACAGATTAATTTCTGAATTAATATACATTTATCTAGCCACTTAGTGTAATTCATGACTAAGTTTGGTCCGTAGTAGTATTACTGACAATCATTATTTTTGAGACTCCATGGTAATAACTTCCTTTCTCCCTTCTCAGAGCTTAGGTTCTCAAATGCTTTCAGGGAAGTCCTAAATTCTTTACTAACACAGTGGCATCTATTTCCCAGCATCACACAGCTTCTGACTCACTGCCTCCTTACCAAAAAGGAAGTAATTTTTTAAAGTACATCAAATATTTTACAAGGTTTATGAAAGTCAAACACTTTCCTCCCCCACCTGTTACCCCTGACACACACACACATATACATTTTCTCCTTTTGGATTAGCTCCCAGTTCTACTTAGTCAAATAAATATTTCTATCATTTTTCAAAGGGGAAATTCCACTCTCTCTTATCTGACCATTAGGTAAAACACATCTAACAGCTTGGTTTTTGTTTTTGTTTTTGTTTTCTGTTGTTCAACAAATTTATCATGTTTTATCTTAGGAGTGAAAATGGACACATGGATAAATTAAAACTTTCGGAGTCCTAGCTGCTTATAATTCTCTCTCTTCCCATGTTTTATGACCCCTAATTCTGTTCTTTGTTTTCACTGTGACCTCCTTGCCCTCCACCCCTCAATTACTCCCCAGGTAATCCTGCAATGGATACATTTTCCTCCCTTCCCTATGTCAACTCCTTGGTGAGTCACTTGTTGTGTAGTTAATTTAATCATGCATGACTCTTCATGACCCCTTCTTGGCAGAGATACTGTAATAGTTTGTTAATTAACTGTTCGCCAGCTCTTCTTACAAGCAGAATGAAGTGACTTGCCCAGGATCACACAGCTAATAAGTGTCTGAGCTGGATTTGAACGTGGGTCTCCCTGTTTCAGACTTAGCACTCTATTCACTGCACCACCTACCTGTCACTGTCCTTCACCTTGAATTCTCTTGTCTCCCCCTTCCCCCCCATCTTAAATCTGATCGTGAATTTCCAAGCTCCATCTACCTTCTTCACTCCTATTTGTGCACTAAGGGAAGTGGAGGAAATCACTAAACAGTGCTGACTGAGCTCACTAGTACCTTATGCTATCTGCACTCTCACCAAAGCAAGGCAACAGTTTTATTTCCTCCATAATTAATTCACCATCCCATTCTCCACAGGAGACCTTTCAGACCTGATGGCTCATAAAGTATCACACTGCACCCTCTCTCCTCACACTTTTAGTTGAGGATCTTAACTCATACTGTAAAACTGAGGCAAACAAGTTCCTTTTCCTGCTCTTCCCTATTTTATTTTTTCATTATTATCTTCCTTCACTGAGGACTAATATGACAATACAACCCTTTTCTTTAGGAAAGGAAGAAGGAAAACTTCTGTGCATGTGGAAGTGATTAGCAGTCACTAGAGTTATTGAGTGCCACAGAGGGGGGACATGGTCAGATCTGCTTTTTAAGAATATCACTTTAGCAGCTGAGTGAAGAAGGATGGACTGAACTGGGAAGAGATGAACCAATAAGGACAGGAATGGAAATATACATTCCTCACGGTTACTGATTGTCTGGGCCACTGGTAAAAAAGTCAAAACAAAGAGGCAGCCAAAAACTTGAGGTCTAATCTCAGGTTTTGTCTAGGCAAACATATGTTCTTGCTATCATGTACTTGCAATCAACGTTTCTATAAATGAGATGGAGAGGAGAGAAGTCAAGAGTCCGTATCAGCGGTCTCCCTTTGCAAAAAAAAAAAAAAAAGCATGAAAAAAGTATCTCTTTACTTTTTAGAGCCCTCAGAAAGGAGCCTCTTTCTAGGTTTATCACCCATCTTCTTTGATATAATTTTTAGTCACAGGGACCAATCGGGAGTCACTGGTCACGTATATCCATTAGCAAGAGGTATGAGTAGGTGCCCCACTGGAAGAATAAACACGTGTTCTCCATCATCTCTGACTTTATTTTCATGTTTTACCACAATTATTGTCAATTTAGGGAAGTCAACATGGCTTAACAAACAGAGAGCTAATTTTAAAACTAGAAAATCCTGATAAATGTTATAACCTATTTATCTATATCTGTAAAAAGATATAGATATTTGTATGCATATACAAATATACACAAGATGGCACTTGATTGAAACATGACTGGAAAAAGGATTTTGTTCCTACAAGTTTAAATGAAGAGGGAAAGGATCCCAAGAATGTGAGATACTCTGTGCAAAAGCAAAGGGAAAGGAGATAGAATGTCAAATACGGAGCAAACCAAGAATTTTTTTTTATTAGTAAATAAAGTGCATGAAAGGAAAAAATGAATAATCAGTCATCAAAGAGAGGCAGAAACCAGATTGTGAGTGACTTAAAATAATAAAGGGAGCCATTTGTATTTTATATGAGGGACTTTTGGGGGCTGCTGAAGATTTTTGAGAAGAACGATAAGATCTAATTGTGCTATATGTAGATTCATTTTATCAGCTTATGTGGAAGATAGATTACAGAAGGGGGATGCTTAGATGTATGCAAGGAAACCAGTTAAGGAGATTGTTATAATAGAACTTACATTAGGTGATGAAGACAGTGTGAAGTGAATGAAGGGCATAGTTGAGAGTGCTATTGAGTTAAAATCAAAGCAATTTGGCAGAAATAAGAGAGGTAGGGATGAAGGGCTCGTTGGCAAAGGTGGATGATTGCTTTCTTCTATAAAGTTACTGACAATTACAAGACACTTCCAAATATATCATTTTATTTTTTTTATCACAACTCTTATTTCAAGGAATTGTGGTTTACTTGCTATAGGCATCAGTGATCCTTCCCTAGTAGAAATCAGTATCCATTTATATTTTAGGAGATAACCCTTCAGGCTATGGCTTATCAAATTCATCACATAACTGATACCCAAGCTCTTCTCCAAATATAGCAAGGCCAGCCTTTGTTTTTGTTTTTATTTTTTGTTTGGGGAATGCCATCCTCTCCATAGTGCCCTGGTCTGTGCCCAGCCTGGCCTCCCATGTACCCAACCTAAACTCTCAAAAAATAATCTGCCATCCCTCTTATACCACCCAGATATGAGAAGTCCTCCATAGCAGGGTGACACATCCTAGAAAAACCTCAGTAAGTAATACATTATTTTTTGCATTTAGAGACAACTGAGACTCAGTGGTCATATAGTTCATTAGATGAAGTTAATGAGCCAAGGTCACACAGCTAATTAACTGGGATAATTGGGGCTGATACACAGATCTCTCTGAATCCATACTATGGCAAATGGGAGATGTGTAAAATCAAAAAGATGTGAATTGAGTGAGAATATTGAAATAGATTTGGGAAATGTTTATAATAAAGCTCTAAATAGAGATAATGTGGAAGTACTCTACAAATAGTAGAACTAAGAAGGATGAAGAATGGAACATCTTAAAATAAGTCTTGTGAAGTAGTGACCAGAGGGAGAGGAAAAAAATGCAGAAGAGTAATGAGATTTTAAACATTCATTCAAGTTGAAGTTGATATAAATATCAAAAAGGTGATTGTCCTGTGTGGGATAAGAGGCATTAAAATGTAGAAGAAAGTATACCCAGTTTAGGGCCTATAGAGACACAATTTCAAATCCAGAGGCCTAAGTTCAATTATATCTTTCATATTTCCTGTCTGTGACATGTATAGGTCACTTAACCTGTATTTTTTTTCATTTAAAGTTTTTTATTTTCAAAACAAATGCATGGATAATTTTTCAATATTGACCTTTACAAAACCTTGTGTTCCAAATTTTCCTCTTTCCCCCTACCCCCTCCTCTAGATGGCAAATAATCTAATATATTTAACCTGTATTTTCAAAAAAGGAATTATAATTCCTCTAGCTCCTACTTCACAGGACTGTTTTAAGAATCACATAAGATAAGGTGTATAAAATAGTTTGTAAAACTTAAAGTATGATATCAACTTTAACTATTATTATTTTCAGTTAAATTCCTTAGAAGTTAGCATATTAATTCTTGGTGAAACATGCCAAAAATATTTCATCCAATGTTTCTTAGAATAGCAATTTTCATGACATACAAAATTCACTAAAAAGAAAACTGTTTCAGGCTACCACTCAATTAAAGTAGTGTAATAAAACAATCTATAACTTTCGCTAAGAAAAATAACATTTTTTATAAATGAGTGATTTAAGTTCTGCTATTTTTGGAAAGTGAGTGGATATTAATCATATTGATTCATAGGATGATTTACAGAACATTAAAGAGAATCACAGAACCTTAAAGCTGGAAGCAACCTTAGAAGTCATATTATCTAACCCATTTTGCAATTGAGGAAACTGAGGCCCAGAAATATTAAATGGAATTTACTCCATATCACAGGGTTAGTAAATGGCATAATACAGATAATCTTTGTTGACTATTTTTGCTTTCTCTTAAACTTTGACAATGTCTGTTGAACAGGTAATGGCAAATTTTTCGCTCAATTTTTCATTTTATCCTTTAAAATTTGATTAACTAGGTGCAACTAGTGGCATTGTAGATAGAGCATTAGACCTGGAGTCAGGAAGACCTGAGTTCAAAGTTTGTCTCAGACAATTAGTATCTGTAATCCTGGGCAATTTGCTTAACCTTTGCCTGCCTCAGTTTCCTCATGTGTAAAAAGTGAAACATAATAGCACCTACCTCATAGAGTTGTTTTTAAGATAAAATAAAATAATTTCAGTAAAAGCAGTTAACACAGTACCTGGAATATAATAGGTGCTTATTAAGTAACTATTCCATCCCTGTGAACCACTCACATAATATAATCTAAAAACTCACATTTCTGTAGAATTTAAGGATTGAAATGTACTTTCCTTGCAAATAGAAATACTACAAGATCCATAGAAAATAAAGTGGTGGTTGGGTATTGCAGTTACAGACATCATGGAGCACTGGAAAGAAGCTGATCTTACAATCACAAGAACTGGGTTCAAATCCTAGTCCCGACTATAAAACAGCTGTGTGAACATGATCCTCATATGGAAAAGAGGGAAAGCAACATTAGATATCTCTAAGAAGTCTTGTGAAGAAAATACTTTCTAAATAGGAAAGCACTGTTTTAGTGCTTAACACAATGTCTCGTACACAGAAGGGATTTAATAAATTTAATAAATTAATAAATAAATTGATATTAATTAACATGAGATTTTGTATATCTATCTGTATAGATTTTAGTTCTTCCCACTTTCTATTAAAATTCACCTAAAGATAATCCATTCAAAGATTTATGAATGCTAACCAGTTTTCTTAGTTTACTGTCCTTTATTACAGAGAAGTATACACTGGGAAATGCCTTTTTAAATTTCCCTAAAAATTTACCAACATCTTGGATTTATGATACTTGGATTATGGAGCATAGAGTTATCCGAGTTTTATTTGCATGTTGCCATTTGGGTAAAAACTTTTGGAGTAGATGTATTTTGTTAAAGGCATACATACTGTGGTTCTAATAGCTAAAACCATTGATAATATTGGCTTTGTAAAGGAGACACAATTCAAACTGTATAAAAATAATAAAACAAGTTTGAAAAATAAAATAATTAAATTACACTTCACTTGAGACATTGCTAAGCAGCAGAAGTTGTGGGTGTGGATTATAGGATTTGTTTGAAAGGATTTGACACATTTTTTTTTCAAAATGAAAACAACTGTCTACATTTATGTTTTTGATTAGTCTTCAGAGATGTTAATTTAACTTAAAGCAATTCTTGTGATTTGGTCAACAATTAATTTTAAAATTATGCTTGTGTTATTTGTTGGAGTTGAAAATAATGAGAAACAAATGAGAAAGAAAAATAAAAACAGATGGCCATAATGATGTATGCAATACTTAAGTATGTTTATCTTCATATCTCCCCTGATGCTTACAATGGGATTTAGAGTAGTAGAGGGACTAAAATTGGTACATAAGCTTGACTTGGAGAGTCCGAAGCATATTTTGAGTCCCTCATCAAGAAATTGGAATTTTATCATCAACATGTCATTATAATGAATTGCAGCCCTCAGATTATTATGCTTTTAGCATATGGGGTAAGATACCCGAAAGAGCATTTCTAAGAATAATTACTTTTCTATACGTAAAAGGGCTTCTACCCCTTAAAACATGTGTAGGACTAAGTCTTCAGGGATGTATTCTGAGTTGCCCTGGCTACTTCTGGGAAAACACGTGTTTACCTCTGAAGAATTTATTTCTTTGGGATGACAGCAAACCCAAGTCCTCTTTTGGTTCTCTACCCTATGAAGACAAAGAAGCTTCTGCCATTAAGACCAGGACTTTGATAGCACACAATTTAAGGAGCTGTTACCTTTTGCTAACACTAAATATCTAGAACTACATTTTGCCATCCTAAAAGAGATTCATAGCCTGAACATTTCAAATGCCATTACTAAATGTGTTAGAATCATATGACCAAAATGTAAATACTGAAAAATTTGTAATATAATTAAGCTGTGAGAAAGCTTCATTAGATAGAATTATCCCCTAAGCTAAAAAAATTCAGTGATTCTTTTCTGTCTCTCCCTTTCTGAGACTCTCCAGGTAACCTCAAGTAACTGATGAGGGCTAGAGAACATTGCCCCAGGAGTATGATGACATTTATTTGCCAGCTAAGGACTGTGTAACAATAACCAGGACTTTGAACTTTTTCCACTCATGACCCCTTTTTGGGTGATAAATTTTTGTGTGACCCCCAGTATAGAGATATATAAAATAGGTATACAAATCAAACATGTACTGATAATAATTCATAATTTTGCAACCCCCACATTCAGTTATAAGATCTCATATAAAACCAACAGTTTAAAAAGTTGGGCATCTAGTCTAGACAACCAGGATTTTTTAGCTTTGAAGTAAGGTTATCACTGAGAAGTTCAAAAATCATATGGAATGTGATTGTACATTTGAACCAAGAATAATCTTATATAATGTTAGGGTTAGGTCATCTGCATTAGCATTTCTTGTCCCTGGTTCCCCAATGTATGCTGAATTTCTAGTTGGACAGTATTGCCACCCATCTTTGCTCAAGATATAAATCCTCAGGACACCCTGCTGTTGGCAAAAATGGTGGAAGTTACATCTGAACAACAAAATACTGAACCAGATTGTCATTCACCCACACATGACATGAGGAAACAATTGGTGTTGACAGAACATGACCCTATAGCCATGCAGGCTTTCATAATGACTTTGGACACATAGTCAAAAGAAAACTCTAGAGCTAGTAAAAAAACAAATTATTGTCTCAAGATAATTGTATATGTCACTGTGCAAGATAGATTTCTTGTATACAGAATAAAGTACTATTCACTTAAAATGAATATTTGGAGAATAAGCATTAGCAAATCTTTGAACCATATTTGCATTGATTATCTCTCATTGGAGAAAGATTAATAAGGCTACAAACTATAACTTGGTGTTGAATGATCTTTCACAATTCAGAGACATAGACAATATAGAAACCAGAAAATCCCCACAATGGCTAAAGTAGTAGTAGAAAGAGCATCTCAGTGTACAGACTTCCTGTCAGGATCCAGTTTGAGCAAGGAAAAGAATTTGAAAGCACTGTTCAAGTTGCTATTGGATGACATCAAGAAGACTAGAACTACATTTTTTTATGCAAAAAGAGACCCACAGCCTGAACATTTCAAATGTCACTGCTAAATATGTTAGGAACACTGTAACAAGAATGAAAATCTCAGTGGAATCAACATGTGGCTTTCCTTATTTATCTTCATTTATTTCCTATTCATCACCAGGAATGATGACATGGGGTTTTCACTCATGTTTAGAAATTGAATTAACTCAATTTAGAATCTCTGAGGAGGGAGAGGGAGCAGACATTCTGGTCTAACCTGAACTTTCTTTTCTTCTTTCTCTCCACTATTTCATTTTGTGATTGTATCAGCCCCCATGGGTTCAGTTGTTATCTGTATGCAAATAACTGTCCCATCTATTTATCTAACTTTAATCTCTCTCCTGACCCTTCAGTCTCCCATATTTAAATTTTTTTAATTTTAATTTTAAGCTCAAGCTCAACATGTACAAAAGAGAACTCATTATCATCCCCTCTCTTTTCCAAACTTTTCTTTACTGTCAAAGGTACCATCATCCTGTCAGTTGCCTAAGTGTGCATATTCTTTTGTCCTTTCCTCTTAACTCACAGTAGCCTTGCATATCCAATCTAATGCCAGTTCTTTACCTTAATGATATCTTTTAATATAATCATCTTTTCTCCTGGTCCTCATCATCTCACTCTTAGGCTATTGCAATAGCTCTTAGCTTGTTCTCCATGCTTCGTGTGTTTTTTCTGTTCCAATCTATCCTTAATTTATTTGCTGAAATAATCTTCCTAAAATACAGATTTGATCATTTTCCTCTTCTGCTCAATAAATTTCAGACTTCCTAGTGTCTGCAAATACAAAATCCTTTGTTTGACTTTTAAAAACTTTTATGACTTGGCCCCTTCCTAACTTTTTTAGTCTTCTAATACTTTATTCCTTCTGTTTACTCTATGATTTGGTAATTCTTGTCTCATTATTTTTTGCATGGATCCACATTGCCCTACTTTGTTCCAATGACTTTGCTTCATCCTTTGAATGCTATCCCACCTCCCCTTCTCCTCCTGGTTTCCCTGACTTTTATCAAAATTCATTTCAAATTCCATCCACTGCTAGAGTCTTCTCTCTGAGATTACTTCCCATTCATGCTGTGTATATATCTTGTATGTTATTTGTTATTTGTTTGTTGTCTCCTTCATTTAGAATGGTAGCTCTTGTACTCTTGTACAGAAACCATGTACTCTTGGTTTTCACAGGAAACACAACTTAACAGATGGAAAGCTACCCCATGCTTAGTTATAGAAAGGGTAGGTGACTTCTAGGTTCATAAAATAGCCTCAGAGACTGGATACAGCACTGTGAAGTCGATTCAATCAATATTATCTGTGGAAGAGATGTGAGACTTCCTAATGAGTTGACAAAAATTGATGGACAGTTATCTCAGAAGACTTAAAAAAAGACTATACCATCATCAGCTGTGTAAAAATCATAGCTAAAAAAAGATTTTACAGAGTTTTTACCTTCTAAGAGTTAGCAAGAACAAAATTACAAACATCCCCATCCCCTTCCAACCAAATAAGTGGCACAGTAGACAGAATACTGGCTCTTTAGGTAGGAAGAACTGAATTAAAATCTGGCTTTAAATACTTAGGAACTATGTGATTCTGGGTAATTCACTTAAATTCCTTCTCCCTTAGTTTCCTCATTTGTAAAAATTGAGGTAGTAATAGTACCTGCCTCCCAGGATTAAATGAGATAATGTTTGTAAAGTCAAAAATACTTATTTCTTTCCTTCCCTCTCCCTGCCTCCCCCCCCCCAAAAAAAAATAAAAAATAAAAAGAGAGAGAGAGAGAGAGGGAACACTTTCATAATCAACTTCAGTCCTTGGGCAAAAATGAGGTTAAACTTAAGGTAATTTCTATGTAGCTTTGATCCTATTAAGTTCATTTCCAAAATCCTATTAAGTTCACTTCCAAATGTGTCATTGTCTTAATCTCAGCTACTGCTGAGTTGGGTCCCAAGAGTTATTTCTTGGAATCTGTATGCTGGACTGGCTGGCCACAAAACGTGTCATGGACTCAACTCCCAGACCTTCTCTCTCCTGACATTCTGGAGCTTACTAGGACATGATTATTTCATTCTCCTTCACTTTAAAAAATGGTATAATAGATACTGGAATGAAAGAAACAACTGCAGACAAGGCTGTGCATTTGTCATTGCAGCCTTGGAAGGAAAATAAAGATCTACTGTCTATTTCCCACCAAGAATTTAATTTTTGCCTCCTCACATAAACATATAGAACAGAAAACAAAATAGGACAAAAAAAAGATATTTCAAGGAGATTCCATGTACTCAATAACATATTTAAATAAAGGGAAAAGACTGAAAGCAAGGCAATAACAAAAATTTCAGCTACAGGAATTCTTAGAGTACATAGATATCATACAGCATATATTTGTTGCTAGGCCATCCTTGGCCCTTTCCAACTTTAAGTTTAGGAAGAAACAACTAAATCTGATGACCACTATGATCAGTCACAGTCCCAAGTGTAGGATCAGACAGGGAAGCAAGCCACAAGAGACAAAGTCTATTCAACTGGTGCCCAAATTCATAAAGTTCCAGGAGGAAATGGGAAAAGTGATTACATATGGCAATGGGGTGATAATACTAATAAATATGTCATACATGCCTAGAATGTGCTTTCATATGTTAGTTGATAAATGTGTCAATTATAACATGTTCTAAGCAGGGTTTATTTTTATTTTTTTGCTCATGTTTATTTGTTTCCGTATTAGGAGTGGGCATTTACTATAAATGGAGTTAGGCCTTGTTTTGCTATTGGTTTATTTACATATATGTTTTGTTATTCCATAAGTCCCTTGGTATTGAGAGTTTTTGTTTTGTTGCTATGACTTTAATCTATGGATGTACATAGACTGCATGTCCCATATGTCACTTGGACTTGTCATCACTGAAGCACCCTATTGAGTGATGTTTTACACCATGCTATATTATCTGTTCTGCTCTTATTTGTTTGCTATGACTGACAGACTGAAATGAGAAAACATGAAATGCTAGGTTAAACATCCTTGTTCTCTGAAGCAATAATACTTTGTTAAATGATGGCAGATGTCTTGTGTACAGTAGCTAATTTTTCAAGGAACTACAAAATCTCTGACTCCAGATAAAATATATACTTCTGACCTGGCATTGACCCTATTTGGTTTGGTTTTATTTTTTGCAAAAATACCAGTTCATTTTAAAGATGACTAATTGAAGAGATAGGGTTATGTGACTTGTATAGGGTGGCACAGATAGTAAATATCAAACTCATGAAGATGAGATTTCCTGACTGCAGGATTATTTGTCTTTAAAGTCATTGTCATGATAAACATGATTAAGCACCAAGTGTAGCCAAAAAAGAAATAATGTATTACCTAGGAGAGAAGAGGAGAGACTTAGAATTACAGTATTCTACCAATATGTTAGTTCTTTTTTTTTTCTTTTTTCTGCCTACACACTTGGTAGTGAACAAAAGTGAGCCTCCCTTTCTCTCTCTCTCCTCTCTCATGTTTTTTGCTGGTTTAGTGGATTTGAGACTGTGACAAGTTTTATTGATGATGAGAGAGATGAGTTTGTTATCACATGCCTGATCATTGTTTCTCCCTGTCTGGGATTGAAAATATATTTCAATCCTCATAAATTGAGGGAATCACTAAAGGAAAAGTCCTGTTGGGAGAACAGATCTGAAGGTTATATTCCTCTAATACCCTGGCTTAATAGCACAGATCAACACACAAAGCACCACTGCATCATTGCCTAATAGAGAAAAGCTATTTCTATAAATAAGATGTGCATTCTAACAACTGATGCCAATAATTGCCTCATTTATTTTTTTTCATTTATTTTCTTCAGTATTCCAAATAAATCATTTTATCTACAAGTATTTTATTTATATTTATAATATTTATTTATATTTATAAATATATATTTATTTATATTTATCTACAATTCCCTTTGTTTATGTGTAATTCTTCAATTTCTTCTTTGATTGCTATAGCTGACATTTCTAGCACAAAATGATCATGCCAAATGATTTATATTTTAATATTGATGATGCTTTTAATTATATACAGAGCATTTAAGAATCATAAAGTTTCCTTATCTTACTTGACTACACACACACATACACATGCACACACACATACAGATAAGGCAACATTTTGCATAAGTGTGTGTACATACACATACACACACTTATGCAAAATGTTGCCTTATCTGTAATAATAGTTATTTTTCCTTCTGGTGTTCAATTGAGTCATAATAAATTCTATTCAGATCCCTCTTTCTAACTCTATGTGTTTCTTACATGTTTCCTGAATATAGCAAATTCCTGGGGTGTACTTTATAATTCCTTTTATTAACTTGCTCTATTTCATGGGCACATTCATCCCATTTACATTCAAAGTTAAATTTATTTTCCCCTTCATCAAATCTTAATGCTTTCTCTTAGAAGAAAATAATAAAGAGCACTAGCTATATATACCATTAGACTCTCTTTTACCCCAGATGACCTTTTAAATAAAGTAGGACTAGTGATTTTTCCTTTATTTCAGGATTAAGTACTTGATCAACATCAATCTCTTTTGAGCTTTTAAAATTTGATTCTCTTTTAAATTGTTTGTATTTTATAGTTTTGTCAGATTTCAACTTTTTTTTTCAAAATCCATCCTGTTAAATACATATTCTCCCTACCATCACCTACCAAATTATGTTCATCTTGACAGAATAATGACATTTTGGTGAATGTCATGTTACCTTGCTTTTTGGTACATCATATTCTGATTCTGGAAATCTTGAACTTTACAATACCATTTCTCATTCAAATACTTATCAATTTATTATGCTTTACAGAATTATATGATTCATCTATATATTTCTCTTATATAATCACAAAATTCTAATAAACTAATTATGTGTTGTGTTTGTCTTTTAATTTTTCTGCTTTTAAATTTTATTTTAATATTAGTGTCATTAATTTTATTGGAATTTTAGCTTTGTTTTTAATGAAACTTTCAGATATTTTATTGTTTTTGTTTTAAAACATTCATTTTCCCATTGAGTTTTTCACATAGAGCTCTGTTCTTATCTCATTAAGAGTTCTTTTTTTCTTTCTTTAAATCTCTAATTAGTCCCAAGGTTCTGGGATATTTGTTGTATTTACTTGTCTGAAATTTAGTACTCAAATTCTCTTACACCATACTACTTCTCTGTTGTATTAAATGTTTTCTTAGTTTTCTTAACTACTATCTCTATTTTTTTTATTTTCTCTGGGGATTGCTTTATGGGAAATTAATTTTTTCTCCCCCTTTTATTTGATGTCATTGTCAGTTTTTTCATACATTTTGAGCTGTTTTGAGATGGTGAAAGGGAACTACGTTTCTACCCAATCTCAGTCAGCCTTTTTCCCAGCCTTAGCAGTAATATTTTATATAATTAGTTATAAAATTGTGGTCTATGTTATGGCAGGGGGAATGCAAGTCTCTTTCAAGGAGTTTGAGATACAAAATTTTAATAATAATAATACATTTTAATTTCTAATATGGCAAATAGTGATAGCTATAAATTGCATAAATAAAAGCTCTTTTGTGATCCTAAATAAGTTTTAAAAGTGCAAAGGAATCTTGAAGCCAAAAAGTTTGAGAATAACTGTTTTAAATGATTCTGAGGAAAAGGACAGAATGGGATTTTCTTTTAAAGACAGTTCATAATTTACAACCACATTTATGTTCCAAAACTTTATCTGTAATCCAGTTGTCTGGAATACTCTTTTCTCATAGAAATATTTTACATGATGGCTTCTCCGGCCAGTCCACAAAAGTCTATTTAATAGTATTTTAGAAGCTATTTAAGACAGGGTTTCTGTATGGGAGAAATATATTCAGGGTTCCAACTCAGTATGCCAGTAACAACACAAATTTACTTACATCTCAAGATTTAATATAATGCTCCTAATCTCCTCCTCCCTCCCCATAGGTCATATTGAGGTTCATCCAACTTCAAGTAGTAACTCGAATGGGCTAAAGAAAACTCTCACAGAGCTCTCCTGAGGGCTGAGCATGGAGTAATTATGTTGAAAGGGAGCACCATGTTTCCAGAGGGTCAAGGGGATGAGTACCTATAAACTTCAAGACTTTAGAATTAGATCTAGAGTCAGGAAGTCCAGAATTTAAATATAGACTCACATGATTGTCACCTCATGACCCGGAAAAAGTCATTTGATTTTTGTCTACCTCAGTTTTCTCAACTGTAAAATGAGGACAATAGTACTTACCTCCCAAAGCTGAATTGAAAGAGAGAATATTTGTAAAGTAGATAGCACAAGCCCTGACACACTTTAGGAGTTTTTTGCATAGTTTTTTCTTTTCTTCCTTTCATGAGGTTAATCTGTTCAGGGACATTTATAAGTCTGGATCAGCAAAATGTGATTTTATTTTTCCTGAGGGCACCAGTAACTGAATGGTCCATTTGCATTTGTATTACTACTCCCTATAACATTTGACTAGATTTCTCCTTTCTCTGCCATATTATGGAAAAGAATTACAATCTCACACCTTCATTCTTACTTTTATATTCCTTTCTTTAATGTTAAAATACTTGAGAAGTTGTGCAAGAAAACATTTACATTCCTTCAAAAAAAAAAGAAAGAAAGCATCATTATGGGTAGGTTTTCTAATGCCTTAGAAGGGACAGTTATCAATGGAACTCTGAAACATAAAGGTAGGAAGTGTGTACAAGCATTCATTTCCTGAAATCCTTGAATTTCTATTTCTTTTTGCTCTTAAAAAAGACTTTCTAGGAGAGATGCAGCTAAGATGATGGAGTAAAGGCAGGAACTTGCCTAACCTCTCCTCCAAATTGCTCTAAATTCCTTTAAATAATGACTCTAACAAATTTTAGAGCATCAGAACAACCAAAAAGATGGAGTAGAACATTTTCCAGATGAAGGCAACTTAGAAGATCAGCAGAAAAGGTCTGTGGAACCAGGTTAGGAGTCCTGGGCCAGGACACATTGTACAGCCCTGGATCCAACCCCATGCCTTGCTGACCCAACTTCAAGCTGCAGTGCTGGTGGCTTCCAGATTTCTCAGCCCAGAGACACCAAAAAGGAGCTAGAAGGTCAGCAGAAAAGGTCTGTAGAACCAGTGGAAACCCAGTGAGCAATCTTAGCACAGACCCAGCCCCAGCCCCAGACCCAGCAACACCAGATTCAGGTAGGTGGGACCTCTGAATCAGCATCAGTGCTGGAGGCTTCTGGACCTCTTAGCTTGGGATACCAGAGAGGACTGGGAAGATCAATGGAGAGAGTCTGTAGCAATTGGATGGGAATCTGGGGTGCAGTTCCAGTGCAGACCCAGTCAGCTGAGCCCCAGGCCCAGCCAGGACACTAGACCTTACAGCTACAGTGGGGCAGGGACACAACTAACAGCTCCAGGGCAGAAAAAGAGGGTGCTTGAGACAATGCACCCTCCACCCTGGAAATAGATCCCTATTTTAACAAAGAGTTAAAAGCAGAGTATTTAATAGATTAGAAAAATGAGCAGAAAACAAAAAAAGTGTTTGACCATTGAAAGTTATTATGGTGACAAGGAAGATCAAAACACACAGAATATAACAAAATCAAAATTCCTACATTCAAATCCTCCAAGAAAAATAAGAATTGGGTTCAGGCCATAGAAGAACTCAAAAGGGACTTTGAAAATCAAGAGAGATAGAGGAAAAAATAAGGAAAGAATTGAGAGATGCAAAAGGAAAAACAAATTGCGGAATATGATATTCTGGAGAACAAGGGAGCTAAGATTACAACCAAGAATTACCTACCCAGCAAAACTGAGTATAATCCTTCAGAGAAAAAAGTGATCATTCAGTGAAATAGAGTATTTTCAAGCATTCATGATGAAAAGACCAGAGGTGAATGGAAAACTTAATTTTCAAATACAGGACACTGGAAAAACATAAGGAGATAATCAGGAAAGTGATATCATAAGATATATAATAAGGTTTATCTGTTTATATTCCTATATGGGAGGATGACACTTGTAACTCATTAGAACATTCTCATTATTATGGCAGTTTGAAGGAATATGTATAGACAGAGGACAGATATGTGAGTTGAATATGAAAGGAAAATATCTTTTTTAAAAAAGTAATGAAATCAAGGAATAAGAAAGGAATGTACTGGGAGAAAATGAAAGGGAGAAGTGGAATTGTACAAATTATCTGCCATTAAAAAGTTTAGAAGCAAGTTTCTCTGATGAGGCCTCATTGCTCAAATAAAGAGGGAGTCAATTGAGTCAAATTTATAAAAAAAAAAGAGCCATGTTCCAATTGATAAATGATCAAAAGATATGAGCTGTGCCCAAAGGACTGCAAATTCATGCATATTCTTTTACCTAATAGCACCACTACTAGGCATGAATACCAAAAGAGATTTAACAAAAAACAGAAAAAAAGGAAAATGACCTATATATACAAAAATATTCATAGCAACTCTTGTCTCAGGACAAAAAAAAATAGAAATTGAGAGGATGCTCCATCAATTGGGAATGGTGCAATAAACTAAGGCATGTGTTTGTGATGGAATATTATTGTTCTCTAGGAAATGATATGCAGGATGTTCTCAGGGAAAAAATAAACAAACCTGCAAAGTCCTCCATGAAGAAGTGAAATATACTGTATGCAATGTAATAGCAATGTTCTGGGATGTCCAGCTGTACATGACTTTATTATTCTCAGTAGTACTATCATACACAACTACTTTGAAGGGACTTATGATGAGAAATCTTATCCATATCCAGAGAAGGACCTGATTATGTCTGAATACAGATTGAAGCATTTTCTCTCTTTCTTTTTAACTTAATTTTTCTTGAGAGATTTTATTTACATTAGGATGGGAGATCTATGTTTTCTTTTATAACTTGACTTTTATGGAAATGTTTTGCATAATTTCATATGCGAATTCTTAATTGTGGGTAGGGATAAGGGAAAGAATCTAGAACTCTAAAATCTTAAACAAATGTTTAAAAAATTTGTTTTGAATATAACTGAGGAAAAATATTAAATAAATAAATTAGAAAAAAAAGACTTTCTACCCTGAATCTCAGAGCACAAGAAGAGTTAAAGAAAATGGAAAAGCTGTATAACCTTTTGCTCATACTAACTGCAGAGAACACTTTGAGCATGTAACTTCTTGTTGCCGTCAGACTTGTTCAAGAGCTAGGACCAATCCTGTAGAGCCAGGGAAAACCAGCCATAGAGCAGCTGGCCTATGACAGATTGGAGAGAGCCAATGGAGTTGGGATACAATCAGACAATCAGACTGGACTGATTCTAATAGAACTCTCCATTCCCCCTTTGCTGTAGGGAAAGGTTTCTTCATTTCACTGTATTTATCAACTCCCTCAATGAGCTGCTTGAAGCAGTCTTGGTTGGCCCCTAAACTGATAATATTGCTCTTATTCTTTCCCTCATCTACTGCCTGGGAGGAAGATTAGGGGAAAGAAGAGCTCAGTTCACCAATATAAATGTTTCTTTATATTTGTATTTGTTCTCTATCATTTTATAATTTATTATTTCAAAATAATAATGATGATGATAATAACATGCCCATTAATTTTTTTTTCTAAATCATATTCCATCAACAGCAAGCAAACAAGATATGTTTCTTTTTAGTTTTGTGTTTATATGCTATGATTTTGCAGTTACCTTATTGCTTCTAAATAATAGTAGTATGATCATTTACACATACATGCAATGCATATGTGATGTGATCATCTGTCATATATAAATGATCATACTGTTAAACATATTATAATAATAAATATGTAAATGTGTGTGTTTGTGTATAATATGTATGAACTAGCCGGTATAATAGTGAATAGCATATGTGGCCTGGAGTCGGCAATATTCATCTTCCTGAAAAAAGTGTCTGTCCTCAGACTAGCTGTGTAACCCTGGGAAAATCACTTAACTGTTTGCCTCAGTTTCCTGATCTGTTAAAAGAGCTGGAGAGGGAAATACTGAACTACTCTATACCTTTGCCAAGAAAACCCTAAATGTCATGAATAGTTGGGTACAACTGAAAAGTAACTGAATGACAACAAATATCTGTATGTGTATATACATGTAGATAGATAGATAAATAGATCATATGTATATATATATATAGAAAGAGATCACATACATACACACATGCATATGCATTTTATATTATATGTGCATGTATGCACATACATATACACACATACACAAATATACAACACACATGTTTCACATATATATACAACATACACATGTTTTATACATAAGTATATATATGTGTTGTGTGTATATATACATATATATATATAAAACATGTGTATGTTGTATATTTGTGTATTGTGTGTCTATGTATGTATGTATGTATGTGTGCGTATGTGTGTGTGTGTGTGTGTGTATATATATATATATATAGTCAGAGAGAGTCCCAAAGTGAGAAAATAGATTTTGGAGCAGAGGTGAGAGAATATCCTATCAGGGAAAGTTTTATTATATTCAGATCATACTCCAGATTAACACCATACCTGGGACTAGCCATTTAAAGGCTTGGTAGGGAAGATCAGTTGGAGGGGGAGGGGGAATTTGTGCATACTTTGAGCACCCCCTTGTGGTTCGGTATATGTGCTGCACTTGCCTCCTGGTTAATTAATTATGTGACAGCCTGCTCTCTCTTGTAGGTTGCAGAAAGCAAGGGAGGATCCAGAGTGTAGAAGAGCATAGGTTTGGCAGCATCTCTACATATACACCTAACTCATACCAGCTGCCACACTAGCAACAATTAAAAGCAGATGTTAGAGGGGTCCCATTCTATGTGTGGCTCTTCCCCATCATTTTTAATGGGGGGTAAAGGCATGCAGAAAATAATGGTGACTCTATAGGCACAAAAAATGAAATATAATAAGTGAAGATTTCAGAAGAAACCCTTACTCAGAGACGCTCCTGGGTATTAGTCCCAAGGGGACCTCTGAGGAGTTAAGTAAACATAAGGAGATGAATGGGAGCTGTTTATGTCGTTTACTACACTTATGTCTTTTGAGGGCAGTAATAAGGGGAGAGGAGGCAAATGGAAATGAGTCCTTCCCAGCCCCTTCAGTTTCCCTTTCCCACTCATCCAGTGGCCATAGATTCTATGGCAGACAATTTACTCTTATAATAGGTTGTGCTCTGTTGACATTTTGCTATTTAAATGGTGCTCTTCTAGACTGGAGACATTTGGTAGAGTTATCATGTAAAATACATATAATTAGAATTCCACTCTCATTAAAGAGCCTTCCATCTCCTTTTCTCTCTATGACTTTAGGTTATCTTTTGATCCAATGTGCATTAGCCTGCACTGATCCAATAAATTTATGTTAAGGATGACATATTAAGTAATGAATTGGGAATACCTAGCTTTGTCATCTCATTTTTTGGTAACCGTAAAACTATAATTTGAAGGAGAGTGGCTTATCTATGTCCCTCTCTGGTTTAGAGGGAGTTTCTTCATCAGAAATTCCTTACGCCAATGACATTGCAGGTCTAAGCCTCCAAAAATGATTTTAAAATGTACTTACTTAAAAAATGCGTCTTTCTCAGTATTTCCTTTCTTTTGATATATTGGTTACTTATTCCATTTTCCCCTCTTCTTTTTCTTTTAAAAAATGCTATTTGCTCTATCGAATGGCTCTCTAGAAGAGAAAGAGTAATTATGGGAATGTGAAAAACAGAAGATATCAATAAAAACTTATTTAAAATTTTTTCCTTCTATTTTAAGAATGATGTACATTAGACTGATATTTACTTAGAAATGAAATTTACAAATTTTTAAGTGTACAGTTCTCTAAAGTAACATGCAATCATCAGAGTGGATAACATTAAGAACTCATCCTAAATTTATTATCTATACTGTTCAAAATAATCAATATCATTTCTATGATCTAGAATTTCTGAGTCCTCAAAGAAATATTAGATTATATTGAATATGATTTCAGTGAATAGGGAATGAATTGATTTCTCAAAAATTGGTACTCTACCTCATTTTAAAAGTTGCATTTCAAAGTAAAGTTGAGCTGTTTATCTTAAAATGATTTTAGTTTCTTTAACTTGAGGAATAAAATTAGTATTCTTGTTGAATTCTATAAATATACACCTCAAAAAATAATAAAATAAAATTCCCAGGTGTCACAACTTAACAAAAGGTGCTACACATACGCATTTCAGTGACAAGTGTATATTTTATTATAATTCTTTGAAATTTTTGGTAATCTTTATAGGCATAAGACCACCAAACAGCAATGGCAAACAACTGGATGTTAACTCAGAATGTCATTGCCTGTTAAAGTTGAAAAGTTTATCAAGTCATATTGTCCAGAACCTTCATTTTAAGAAATACATCCATGAAAAGGAAAAGTGACTTAACCAGTTCACATATTTAGTTTTTCTCAGCTGATCAGAGTGCCACTTTCTCTAACTTTTTGGAACACCTGAGTTCAAATCCATCCCCTAATGCAAGTCACTGAACTACCTCAGCTATAAAATGGAAATAATAATAGTACCCACTTCCTAAGCTTGTTGTGAGGATCAAATGAGATAATACTTGTAAATGTCTGTCACAGAATAGACACTTCCTTTTTTATAGTTACATTTTGCTGTTTTTATCCTTAAGTCTTAGCACATTAAATTTTATAACAGGAAAGATGATTTCATATTACTTATAATTTTAGCCCCACCTTTTTCTCTCTGTTTCTAGTGTGCATTCCTTGTTTGATGTTGAAATTCATATATGGTTATAGCCACATCTGTTGAAACACCCATTTACATGCCCAGAATAGACTGTATCCAGGCATGCAGATGGTGTACTAAATTAAAAACAACTTGGCTTTATGATGTATGTTTTTGATAAAGTCTCCCCTTCCCCTAGTCCCCAGCCCACACGCAGGGCTATTCAGGAGGATGGAAGGAAGTTTTGTAACCTTTGAAAACATCAGCTCATTAACTTTCATAGACAACATGTGTGCATAACTGTCATAAAGGGAAAACTTCCTCCCAACTTTGCAAAATTCATTTTTAAAGGTGAAAGAAATTATAATTTCTCCACAAAAATTTAAACTAGGCTTTGGTTCAGGCCTGATATTTAACTAGCTTTTTTAATATATTTGAAATACTACTTTGATAGTGAATGCATCTATGGCATCTCATTGTTGCCACAGTGGATAATATTTTCTCTTGGTATGGATGACATATTCTTATGTGGTGAGATTTCCTGGACGTGGTAATTCCTCATAAGTGGTGAACTCATTCCACCCCTTTGATATCAAGTTGATTATGATGGAGCAGTCACAGCTAGTTCATACATGTTCTTGAGTTGTAACATTAGAAAGAAGACCATAGACTAGAGAAAAGAGCAAGAAATGATACATGGATTCCAGTATTCTGAACAAAAATCTCTTCTACCAGCAAGTCCCTCCATTGAAATACTCATCCTCAGGAATAGCTGAAGGAAGAAGAAATAACTGAGCAGTATGGTATTTCTGGACCAAGTTAGGAGTTACATGAATATGAGACAGTGGTTGTAGTGGAGGAACTATGGAGTTCCAGGGAAAGAAAAAAAAGGGTGAATTGTCATCCTGAATAAAACAAAGGACCCCCGACCCCGAAATCAACATACAAATTAATATACTAACACACACACACACACACACACACACACACACACACACACACACCCCAATAATATAGTTCAAGTGAAAATCTTGGACTTCAAAAAACACGGAGTTCAAATCCAGCTTCAGATACTTTCTCAGCTATGTGACCCTGGGAGAGTCACTTAACTCTGCCACCAAAAAGAAAAAAAAATGATAGTTGGATCAATCAGTCAACAAGCCAGGTATTTTTGTGTGAGGTTCTGTACTCAATGATGGGATAGACACAACACACACACACACACACACACACACACACACACAAAAGTGAAAGCTAATTTAAATTTCCACTGGAGACATGTGTTGTATATAGGGATATACAAAACAGGAGATTCAATGGGAAGGTAAGGAAAAGCTTTATAGAGCAATAAGTGAATTTATTAGAGGCTCTAATT
>JAJPUD010018048.1:738-29689 GCA_023553655.1 Myrmecobius fasciatus
CAGGAGATCATCATACACAGCAACAACAGTATTACATGATGATCAATTCTGATGGACATGACTCTCTGCAACAAAGAATTGTCTCCAACCAGTTCCAATTGTTCACTGAAGAAAACCATATACACCCAGAGAGAGGGATATGAAATATGGACCACAATGTAACATTTTCATGATCTCTATTGACATTTGGTTGCATTGTGTTGCTTTTCTCTGATTCTTTTTTTTTTCTTGTAGATAGGATTTTTCTTGCATAACTTCTTAAGCATTTCAACATTATTAACATGTGGTGGACTTCCAGCCATCTAGGGGAGGGGAGGGGACTGGGGGTAAAATTTGTAATGGAAAGCTTTGTAAAGATCAATGCTGGGGAGCTACCCATACATATGTTATACAAATAAAAAGCTTTAATAAAACAAAAAAAGAAAAGTCACGGATAGGAGATAAAGTGTTATTTCTAAGGTGCAGCAGGTAATCTCTTACTAGTTATTATCCTTGTGGAGAATGGTAAAGCATGAGAGTACTAAAAAGTTTTGAAGGAACCAGGAGGTGAAAGATTTCAATTACCAAGCAAAGGATGTTATATATGTTCATAAAGGGAAGAGGAAAAGAATAAAACGTACTAAACAGAAGAGGGAAATAGTCACACCTACACTTTACAAAATGCATTTGGCAGTTTTGTAAATGGTAGATTTCAATGTGGAGAGGCTAGAGTCAGGGAGATAAAACAAAGCCTATAATAATAGTAAAGATGAGACATGATGATGGCAATAAATGGGGTAGTAGGTATTTGGAGAGAAGGGAACATGCATAAATGATACTATGAAGATAGATATTACAATATTTGGTATTGAATTGGATATGTAGGATGACAGAAAATAAAAAGTGTGAAGATGATGCAGTTTGCAAATCTTAGGGATTGAGGAAATGATAGTATCCACGAAAGTATGAAGGAACTTTGTAAAATGATTGAATTATGAGGGAAATATAATGAAATTTTTAAAATATTTTGAGTGTTATATGCCATAGAACAACCAGATTGAAATTGTCAGTAGAGGGCAGAACTAAGATAGCAGAGTAAAACTAGCATTCTAGCTGAACTCTTTCAACATTCCTTTTTAAACAACCTTATAATAACTCATTAAATCAAATTCTAAAATGACATAAACAATCAAATGACAGCATGAGATTTTTTTCAGCCCAGGACAATTTAGCAAATGAGAATGAAAGGTCTCTGCCACTGGGATGGAAGCTGCTTAATGATTCAGCAATGCAGTGACACCAAGTGTAGGTAATAGAGGTTTCAGCAAAAAGCAAGAGAAATAGTGGGGGTTTACACCACCTAAAGAGAGTAAGAGGATTGAACACATGGTTAGAAAGGGAGTTTAGGTGTTAGTACTAGGTACAGTAACAAGTGTCAGGCAGCAATTCCATTGTGCATTATTTTGTTGGAAAAGTGAAGAGGAGTACTTGCAGTTGCAAAGGAATAGAATGTTTTTAGAAAAAATCTGAAATTATACAGACTGAAGCAAAATGGAGTAAGTAGAACCAAGAGAACATTGTACAAGTAATAGCAATGTTGTATGATGATTAACTAAAACAATAGCTATTCTCAGCAATCCAATGATCCAAATAAATTCCAGGGAATTCATCAGGAAAGATGCTATTCACATCCAGCACTGATGGAGTCTGAATAAAGATTGAAACATACTATTTTTATTTGCTTTGTTTTTCATGATTGTTTTCATTCTGTTTTTAGTTTAATACTTATTTATTAGAAAAGCAAATACAAAATAAGAAAAAAAAACAAAATAGGAAAAGACAGAAAAAGGAAAATTAAAAAAATAAATAAAGCATTATCATATGCCCAGGATAATTCAATCTATTTCCCTCCTTTATCCCATTCCCATTAATCTACATACCTTATTCTATATACCCTTCTCCCTAATCTTATCCCATTCCCTCCCAATTTATTTCTTTATAGATTTCTTTATTTATATTTATAGCTCTAGCAAGAAAAATGAAAAAGAAATTGAAGGAATAAGAATAAGCAAAAAGAAACAAAATTATACTTTGCATGTGATTTAACGTTATGCTTAGAAATTCTAGAGCATCAATGAAAAAAATAGTTGAAATGTTAAACAACTTTAACAAAGTTTTAGAATCTTAAATAAATACACATAAACCATTATCATTTCTATATGTCACTAACCAAACGCAGGAGGAAGAAAGAAAAAGAGAAATCCCTTTTAAAATAATTACATATTTTTTACAATTCTTTGGAGTACCTGCCAGGACAAACCCAAGATCTATATGAAAACAATTACAAGACACTTTTCAGACAAATAAACACCTAAAGAACCAGAGAAATATTAATTGTTCATTAGTAGGCTGAGTTAATATAATCAAAATAACAACTCTACTTAAATTAACTTATTCAATTCAAGGCCAAACTACCAAATAATTTTATAGAGCTAGAAAAAAAAGCAATTATTAAATTCAAGAATATCAAGGGAATCAATTTTTTTAAAAGTGAAAAAAGTGAACTAGCAGTATCATATTTTAAAGTGTACCATAATATCATAATTACAAAAGCAATCTCATACTGACTAATACAGAAGTGGATCAGTGGGTTATATTAGGTACACACTATACAGAAGTAAATAATCATAGTTATCTAGTGTTTGTTAGATACTGAAATTCAAGAACAAATTCACCATTCAATGAAAACTACTCAGAAAATTATAAAGCAGTCTGACAGAAACTAGACATATCAAAATCCTCTATTACATCAATTTATCATGACTACATGATTTAGACATAAGGGTTAATGAAAAAAAATATGAAAATACGGAGGGAGGAACCTGTCATATTTCTGGATAGGAAAAATCTAGGGTCAAATAAGAGATGAAAGTTAAATGGATAAGTTTGATTACATTACATATAAAAGTTTTTCACAAATAAATGTACTGCATTTGAAATTAAGATGAAAGCAGGAAACAAGGAAAATTTTTTACACCAATAAGAAACAATAGCCATTCTCTATTGATAAGCAATCAAAGGAATGTGCAGTTTTCAGAAGACATCAAAGTTATTGTCATATGAAAAAATGCTCCAAATCATCATTAAGTAGAGAAATGCAAATTCAAATAACTTTGAAGTATCACCTTATATTCACCAAATAAGCTAACATGACAGAAAAGGAAAATGACAAGTGCTAGAAGGGATGGAAAAATTGGGACACTATTGAATTGTTGATGGAGTTGTGAATTGGTCCAACCATCTTGAAGATCAATGTGGAACTATGCCCAAAGGGCTATAAATCTATGAATACTCTTTGACCTTGAAATGGCATTATTGAATTTGTATCCCAAAAGAGAGCAAAGGAAAAAGAAAAGGCCCCATATATGCAGAAATATATATGTTCATCAATTAAGAAATGTCTGAACAAGTATTGACTTATGATAATGAAATGGATATAATGGCTTCAGAAAAACCTGGAATACTTATATAAACCCATGCAAAATGAAATGAATAGAAACAAAATTAGTTACAACAATATTACAATAATCATAAACTTAAATACTTACCTACTTGATTAATACAATGATCTAAGAAAATTCCAAAAAAGCTCATGATAAAAAAATGTTGTCCACCTCTAGAGAAATCTGATAAGCTCAAAATACATATTGAAGCATATTTTAAAATATTTTTTATTTTTATTGCCAATTTTTAGCTATATATCTAATATGGAAATCTATCTTACGTGATTAGAAGTATATAATGTATATCATATCAATATATTGTTCTCCTTGTGTGGGAAAGAGGCTGGTGAGATGAAGAGATTTGGAACTTCCAATTTAAAATTAAATATAAATAAAATAAGAGAATTGGATAAGAATAGTTAAATAGCTAGTAAGCAGATACATAGGATCAGAGTTCAGGTGAGGAGAGGAGTTGGGGGAGGTATTTATATAGAACTGAGAATCATCTGCATTGAGATCCTAGTTGAGATCAGGGAAATTTATGTGATCACTAAATGAGAGAATACAGAGAGATGACAAGAAGGCACGGGAGAGTCTTCAAGACATGCACAGTTTTATGAGGTGCTGAGGACAGCAGTTCTGGGGGAAGACTTGAGATATAAAATGTTTACACTAGTTCTGGGGGAAGTATGATAGAGAATAAATAAAAGAGAAGGATTACTTGCTGGATGATAGTAAATGAACATTTATTAAGTATCTACTGTGTAGCAGGCACTAACTACATACTGGAAAGACAATGAAAGACAAAAATATGATCTCTGCTCTCAAGAAACTCACATTATATATAATGGACCATAAGGTATGAGTTAAGATTTGATGACACATTTATAATAAATTCAATCAATATAGTTTCTCTAGTTCCACTTGGCAGCACATGAATAAAAGTAAACACAACATAATATAAGAATATGCCAGGTTTCGCGATTGAAAAACTGCTTGGACAAACAGACAAGAGATTTGAGAAAATAATATAAAATTAAACTGATTGATTAAGCGATATGGCTTGGGAAAGGAAAAGCATATAGTCAGTACAGAGGTGAAAGTGATAACTTGAAAAAATATAGAAAGGTAAAGGGAATGGAGATAACTATGAAGAGAGCTTGAGTTGAAAGCCACAGAGAAATATGGGAAAAGATGATAATCAGATAAAGAAACTTTATCTGCTTATGCACATGGGAGTTGAACATTTGTAGGTGATGACAATGATGAAGGGTATATCCATCTCTTTCTGTAACTTAGGTGCCTTGAAGCAAACTAAGCAACAACAAAGTTGGATGTAGCTCACCTAAACCAGAAGAATACTTATTCCAACAACCCCTGGAAGACAGAATTCCCAGAGTGGGGTTATGTATCTTCTTTTCAGGTTCTATGAGTAATTCTGAGTAGTTGATCTGATTCTTCTAAAGTTATTGGATCAAGGTTCATTTGTATGATTTCCCTATTATCAATCCTCAGTGAGAGTCAGTTTCTCCTCTATTTTAGTGAATAACCCAGTGATTAGTCTTCCAATATAAATTTGAACATTTGTTTTCTGCTTGATATTACTGATAGTCAATTAGCATCATTTATATTTTACAAAGCTTATTATTATTATAAGTATCAGTTAATAGAGATGTTAAAGGAAAATATATCAGGATTAGAAGGATAAATATATCCCCCCCAAACCTGAAAGTGGGACAGCATACTCTCCTCTACCTCCTTAGTTCTTAAAGAAGAGTGAGCTTAAAGCAGTCAATATAAAACATTTGTCCCACCATATTGACTTTTAAATGTGGCATTGCTGATAGACAAATTTACTTCCTTGCTTATAAAAGATGGTACTGTGGTTGCCAAGTTGATTCAATGCGTAGGGTATACTTGACAGGTTGTTATCATGGAATATTCTGAGTTCAGGTGCTGGAAAATTGTTTTCTAACTATTTGAAGTTCACAGAGTCTCATACCAAATGAAAAAAGAAATAAGCAGATGTCAATCCCTGTCCCAGGTTTACCAAAGAGGCCATGACTTCTCTGGGAAAAGGGATAATCTCCTTGAATTGGTACTCCAGAACTCAGAGATTTATCCTTAAACTTCATGACCCAGACAGGAAAGAAAGAGCAAGTTTCTTTATCAGTGTTTTTTGCATGCATTCCTATGCAAACAAGCAAAAGACTGACCTTTTCTTTGATCCACTAAAAATAGTCAAATGAAATAATGTTGTGAAGTAGAGTTGTGGGTGTTTTCATATCTCCTCATCATAAATTTCCAGATGCATTCTTATCAAACATTTCTATATGTCCCCTACATATGCTACTAAGAAGAGATCCTCATTGGTCAGGACCTTCATTTCACATAAAGCAAAACTGAACACAATATTTTCAATATGGCTGGAATAGAAAAAAGTACAATAGAGGTATAGTAAGCTTACTCTCTGATGCTGTGATTTTTTAAAATGTATCTTATAAACCCAAAGACCCCAGCTTCTGGGATAAGTACTCACTATTTGACAAACACTGCTGGGAAAATTGGAAACTAGTGTGGAAGAAATTGGGGCTTGACCCACATCTAACACCACATACCAAGATAAGATCTAAATGGGTTCATGATCTGGATATAAAGAGTGATACTAAAGTAAATTAGAGGAACGTAATATAGTTTACCTCTCAGACCTATGGAGATAGAATAAATTTATGTCCAAAGAACTGGAACTCTTAATTGAAAACCAGATTGATAATTTTGACTATATTAAGTTAAAAAGTTTTTGTACAAACAAAACCAATGTAGTCAAGATTAGGAGGGAAGCAATAAATTGGGAAATCATCGTTACATTTAAGGGTTCTGATAAAGGTCTCATCTCTAAAATATATAGAGAATTGTCCCATATATATAAAAATTCAAGCCATTCTCCAATCGATAAATGGTCAAAGGATATGAACAGACAATTTTCAGAGGATGAAATTAAAACTATTTGTAGTCATATGAAAAGGTGCTCCAAATCACTATTGATCAGAGAAATGCAAATCAAGACAGCCCTGAGGTACCACTTCACAACTGTCAGATTGGCTAAAATGACAGGAAAAGATAACAATGAATGTTGGAGGGGATCTGGGAAGGCTGGGACACTGATGCATTGTTGGTGGAGCTGTGAACAGACACAGCCATTCTGGACAGCAATTTGGAACTATGCTCAAAAAGTTATCAAACTGTGCATACCCTTTGACCCAGCAGCATTCTATTGGTCATATATCCCAAAGAAATCATAAAGGAAGGAAAGGGCCCCACATGTGCAAGAATGTTTGTGGCAGCCCTTTTTGTAGTGGCTAGAAACTGGAAACTGAATAGATGCCCTTCAATTGGATAATGGATGAATAAATTATGGTATATGAATATTATGGAATATTACTGTTCTGTAAGAAATGACCAGCAGGACGATTTCAGAGAGACCTGGAGAGACTTGCATGAACTGATGCTGAGTGAAATGAGCGGAACCAGGAGATCATTATACACGACAACAACAATACTATATGATGATCAATTCTCATGGACGTGGCTCTCTTCAACAATGAAATGTTTCAAACCACTTCCAATTGTTCACTGAAGAAAGCCATATACACCCAGAGAGAAGGATGTAAAATGTGGACCACAACATAACATTCTCATACTCTTGATTGATGTTTGCTTACATTGTGTTTCCTTTATCTGATATGTCTTTCGTGTAGATACGATTTTTCTTGCACAACAATGATGTTTGGAAATATGTATACATATATTTGATTTGTCAAGTATTTTAACATAATTAACATGTAGTGGATATCCTGCCATCTAGGGGAGGAGTGGGGAGTTGGGGGGAAAAATTTGTAACAGAAAGCTATGTAAGGGTTAATGTTGAAGAATTACCCATACATATGTTTTGCAAATAAAATAAAATTAAAAAATAAAATAAAATAAAATGTATCTTAAGCTTACTTATACGGAGCTTGAATCCACTGAATAACTTTAAGACCTTATTCAGAAAAAAAAATACTCTACCACCTTGAACACTTCTGAACTTGATATTCTGAACCTAGGAATAAGACTTTCCTTTTGTCCCTTTTGTTTTTCTTCATGTAATATATGATCCAATATTTTTCCAGTCCATATTTTTTGAATTACAGTAATTTGATTTACCATTCCTTCTTTCCGTCATTCTAAACTTAATAAATATGCTATCTTTATATTACTCAAAGTCACCGTCAACAAATTTAAATTCCACAAGATGACATATGTATCAATTAGATAATACTTCTCAAATTGACATGAAATCATTTATGAATACTCTTTAGGTCTTGCTTTCTAACCAGTTTTAAATCTATTCATCAATTATTCAATCCCTCAACAATCAACAAATACCTACTGTACCATGTATTGTGCTAATCCCCAGGGATACAAATATAAAATTCCTTACTCTCAGGGAGCTTATATTGTATTGGGAAAAGAAAATATACACAGAAAAATAGGAAATACCAAGTTTAGTACTTTTTTAAAAAATGCTGATTCTGCTGCTGTATCCTGAAAGACATAGAAATATTAACAATGATTCATGCACGAAAAAAGGATACAAAAGAATCATCCAGGAAATGTATCATCAGTAAAGGATGTGGGCTAATCACAATGTAGTAGGGAGAGATACAAGTTAGACAGCAAAGTTTTGAACAGTTGCCCATGTAATATAAAATACCTCATGCAAGGTCTCCAGAACATTGGCATAATTGTTTATAAAGGTTTATCAGAAGCCATGAACTAAACAAAATGCTAAGAAGATTGGAATGTGTTTTGACCTGCAATCTGGAAGAAGTAGTCACACTAATGGTGATTCAGACACAATTAAATACTGAAGTATAAGAAATATTGACTTGGATTTCTCTTGCCTCTCATTTTTGCTATGCAACCAGACTTCTTAGATAAGCAGAATACCCAATTTGGTTTTCTATATCAAGAAGAGAAAAGAGGAAATGTCTTTTGCTATATAGCTCTTGTGATAGATGGATCTGGGCAGAAATTATAAGTACAAATTATTTATTAAACAATTTTGAGTTATGACAAAAGTTTAAAAAGTTAAGTGAGTTTTGGCTTAGAAACATTTCAATGAAATCAAAATATTTTGTCTTCCTTAAGACATTCCTCTTATCCTCCCCCCAAAAAGTCTTGCTAACGTTAGCTTCTTCATTGAAACACAGAGAAAAATGCTTCCCTTTTGTAGATTTTTAAAATATTTTATGTTTAGTTACATGTAACATGACTTTTACATTTGTTTTTAAAACTTTTGAGTTCCAGATTTTCTTTCTTCATCCATCTCCATCCCTATCCCATTGAGAAAGCATATGTGAAATCATACAAAACATTCCTATAAAAGTTATGTTGCAAAAGAAAACATAGATTTTCCTCTTCTAAAAGAACCCTCAGGAAAAATAAAGTAAAAAAAAATATGCCTCAATCTGTATTCAGACACAATAATTTCTTTCTCTGGGTATGAATAGCATTTTTCATCATAAGTACTTCACAGTAGTCTTGGATCATTGTATTGCTGAGAATGACAAAATCATTCACAGCTGATCAGTCCACAATATTACTATTACTTTATATGTAGTGCATTGTACTTTGCATGAGCTCATGAAGGACTTTACAGGATTTTCTGAAAGCATCCTGCTCATCATTTCTTATCAAATAATAGTATTCCATCATGATCACATCACATTTTATTCGGCCATTCCCCAATTGATAGCCATTTTTTGCCCTGAGAAACGAGCTAATATAAATATTTTTAACATATAGGTCCTTTTTATTTTTTGAATATTTTGGGGGACACATGCCTAGTAGTCGTAATATTGGGTCAAAGGTTATGCATGATTTTATAGCCATTTTACCTTAGATCACATCTTTTGATCATTTATGAATTGGGAAATGACTCATTTTTTCAACAAATTTGACTCAGCACCTTATGCATTTGAGAAATGAAGACATCATTGGAGAAACTGGCTTCAAAATTCTTTCACAATTACGGTGAAATTTTTCACAGTATTTCACAATCTGTTTTTTCTATTCTTTCTGCTTTCACTATGTCCCTCCTCAAAAGTATTTTGCTTCTGATGATCCCCTCACCCAATATGCCCTCTCTTCTATCACCCTCCCCCTTCTTGTATTCTCTTCTTTTCCTATATTCCTAGAGGATAAGATGTATTTCTATATTCATACTGAGTGTGTGTGTTATGTCCCCTTTAACCCAATTCTGATAAGAGTAAGGTTTATTCACTCCCTTTTCCCATTCCTTCTTCCCATCCACTTTTTCTAAACTATTTTTTGTGGCATATAACTCATGCAATTCTACTTCTTCCTTTTACTTTTTTCAAGTACATTCCTCTCTCATCTCTTAATTTTATTTTTTAGATATTACCCCTTCATATTCAACTCACACCTGTTATCTCTGCCCTAAATGCCCTAATAAGGACAAAATTCTTATGAGTTACAAGTACCATCCTCTCATATAGGAATGTAAACCGATTAAACTATATTAAGTCCTTTATGATTTCTCTTTCCTAATTATCCCACCTATACTTCTTCTGTGTCCTGTATTTGAAATTCAAATTTTCTATTCAACTCTGACCATTTCATCACAAATGTTTAAAAGTCCTTTATTCCATTCAATATCCCTTTTTCCCTTGAAAGATTATATTCAGTTTTGCTGGGTAGATGATTCTTGATTGTAATTCTAGCTCCATTGCTCTCTGGAATATCATATTCCAGGCTCTGAAATCTCTTAATGTAAAAGCTGCTAAATCTTGTTATCCTGACTGTAGCTCCATGATACTTGAATTGTTTCTTTCTGAATGCTTAAAATATTTTCTCCTTGTCTTGGGAGCTCTGCAATTTAGCTATAATATTCCTGGGAGTTTTAAATCTGGACATCACTTTGAGGAAGTAATCAGTGAATTACTTTTTCAATATCTATTTTACCATTTGGTTCTAGAATATTAGGACAGTTTAGCTTGATAATTTCTAGAAAAACATGTCTAGGTTTTATGTTTGATCATGGCTTTCAGGTAGAATAATGATTTTTAGATTATCTTCCTTGGATCTATATTCCAGGTCAACTATTTTTCCACTGAGAGTTTTCACATTGTTTTCTTTTCCCCCCATTCTTTTGGTTGTATTTTATTGTTTCTTGATTTCTCATAAAATCATTAGCTTCTATTTACTTAATTCTAATTTTTAAGTGATTATTGTCTTCAATGAGCTTTTATACCTCCTTTCTGAGTTAGCCAATTTTGTTTTTGAGGCATTCTTCTCATTAACTTTTTGTTTTCCTTTTGCATGTCTCATTTCTTTTTCCTGTACCTCTCTTCCTTAAATTTCTTTTTTTTTTACTTTTTTAAAGCTTTTTATTTACAGAACATATGAATAAATTTTCTACATTGACCTTTGCAAAATTTTCTGTTCCAAATATTTCCCTCCTTCCCCCTATCCTCTCCCCTAAATGGCAAGTAGTCTAATACATATTAAATATGTTAAACTATATGATAAATCCAATCTGTGTATACATATTTATACAGTTATCTTGATACATCTTCCTTGGATTTCAAAGTCCCTTTTCCATGGCCTGAAATCAATTCTTATTTTTCTTGGAGGCTTTGGGTTTAGGAACTTTGACTTTATTATATTTTTGAGAGTATATTTTTATCTTCCTTTTTCACCATAGTAACTTTCTATTGTAACAATCTTTTTTTTCTGTTGTTTGCTCATTTTCCCAGTCTATTATGCAGCTTTTAACTTTGTAAAAGAAGGGATCTGTTTCAGGTTGGAGGATGCAATGTCCCAAGCTTCAGGTGTTTTGAGCAGCTGTTTTCAGAGATTTTTCTAGGGACCTGTACTGTGAACCAGTACTGCAACCCAGATCTGAATATGGGCAAAGCAACAGAGTCCTGCCTCAGGGCTAACAAAAAAGACTCCCTGTAATCTTCTTACCACTGTTTGGTCTCATTTATCATGGGCTGAAATCTTCAGAATCCACCATTGCTGTTGCCTCTCCTTCTGCCACAGCTGTTGATTTGGGGGCTCCCAGAATCTGCTCCTGGTTTGCTGGGACTCCCCTCATACTCTAGTGTAATAAACTTTTCCTGACAACCTTCCAAGTCTTATTTGGTGTCTATGGCCTGAGAGGTCTGGATTGCTGCTTCTGTTGCTATTGTTTCAGAGGCCCTAAAGCCTGCTTCTCAGTTCCTAGGGCTGGGGCTATGCTGGTGCAACCTGTGCCACTACTTAACTCCAATCCTACCCTAGTGCAATAGACCTTTTCTGCTGATCATCTAAGTTGTCTTCAACTGGAAAATTGTTACACTTTGTCTTTTTGTGGGTTCTGATTATCTAAATTTAGTTTAGAGTCATTAATTAAAAATATTTGGAAAAATTTTGGAGAAACCTCAGCAGAGTCCCTGCCTTGACTCCACCATCTCAACTTTGCTGCCTGTACATTTTTTAATATACCATTTGTGACAATGGGACTAGGGCCTTCTGGAGTAAGTTTATTTAGATTTTTTTAATATTAAAAATTAGTTTTGTAGAAAAATACAGCAATTCTATTTGAGGGCAGAAAAACTGAAGAATAAAACTAATGAAAGCTTCTTCTGTTATTAAAAATGTTTTTCCAGAAGACACAAGTACAAGAAAGTTTTGTTTAACAATTTGAACTTTACAAATGAAGCAAAATATCAATAAATATGCTCTTTATTGATGGGAAAGAAAAAGATATGAAATAACTCTCAAACTAATGGTCCATATATATTTAGCTTAATGTAATTCAATTAAACCAACATTATTAAAATCAACTTTTGATTGCTGGAAGATGAGATGCTGGAAGAAATTCTCGATTTAAATTAGATAAGTCCCTATCTTTGTGGAAATTAAAATGTATAGAGGTTATCATATATAGTGAGATGGTTATATTTTATAATAAGGTTCAAAATAAATTGTTTTTGGAATTTATAAGGAAAAAGTTATTACCAGTAAGGAGCCTCAGGACAAGGTTCATGAAGGTAGTAGCATTTGAGTACAGATTTAAAGAATAAGTAGAGAGAAATACTATGTTCTTGACATAGTAAGGAGAGAGACAGAAAGAGTAAGGTAGAAAAAAGACAGAGACAGAAAGACAATTAGAGAGAGAGAGAGAGAGAGAGAGAGAGAGAGAACTGTCTAGTTTTTAAGTTGAATTTAATTTAACTAGGAAAGTGATGAAGAATAATGAAAATAACAAAGTTAAGATAGAATATAAAATAAAGTGGATACAATTTGATATGAATAAAAAGGTACAAAATCATAAAATGCTAGCCCTTAAAGGAATCTCAAATACTATATAAGCCAACTCGAATCCATTCCAGACACGATCCTTCAAATTATCCTGAAAGATCTCCAGTAAAGGGAAACCCTTAATTCCTGTGATAGTGCATTTTATTATGAGATAGAGATAGTTAGGTTCTAACCTAAATTTATATCTTTGGGAATTTCTTATATTAATCCCAACATGTCTGTGGTTAGATTTCAGGCTATCTATGAGCTTTTTTGGTTAAAAACATCTTCATTTTCACTTATTTGAAATTTAGATTTTTGTTCAATTATTTAAAAATATTCTTCTGGGAAGAAACTCAGAGATTTCATGTTACAGCAAAAAGGGTTCATCTCTTTCTCTCTCTCTCTCTCTCTCTCTCTCTCTCTCTCTCTCTCTCTCTCACACACACACACACACACACACACACATATATACACACATACACACAATACCACATACACACATTAAGTACTTCAGCTCTAGAAAAAACAGTCATACAATTCTCTTCAACAATCTAAACATCTATAATTTATTCAATTAATGTTCATGTGACATTATCTCAGGGTTTTCCCCACTGTAGAGGCACTTAGAAACTTTCTATCTTTATTAATAACTTTTCTAAATTGTGGGACCTGGAATTTAACATGACACTCAAATTATGGTCTGACCTTGGATTCCATCATTATTATTAGCCTTTGCTACTGGTTATTATGCTTTTCTTAAAACAGCCTGTCTTCACATTAAACTTTTATCTCTACCACATCACACTATTGCCTCAGATTGAACATGCAATCAACTAAACATTTTTCAAATGAGGCAGATCTTCCTTTCTCCCATATTGTGCTTGTGAAATTAATTTTAAGCCCAAATATAATAATTTACATTTATCACAAATGCATTTCATATTATTTAACTTGACCCAAAGTCCTACTACAATGAGATATTTCAGGAACATATCTAATAAGATGAATTTTAATAGTAATAATTTCAAAAATTATTATTGAACATGTTATCTACCTCTCATAGTTTGGTGTCATATGAAAATCTGGTAAGCATATCATTTATGCCCTAATCAAAACCATTGATAAAAATGTTAATCATTTACCCACAAACAGATCTTTTCCAATAAAAACTTTTAAAATTTTTCACAGGCTAAGTTATATTACTTATCTACCATTCTATTTCTTAGCCAGCACCAAATACTTTTGATGACTATTGCTTTATAAAATAGTTTCAGGACTGGTATCACTAGGTCACCATCCTTTGTATTTTTCCCATTAATTCCCTTGATATTCTTGATCTTTTCTTCTTCTAGATGAATTTTATTATTTTATTTCTAGCTGTGTAAAATAATTTTTGGCAGTTTGATTGGTATGGCAACAAACAAGAAGACAAATTTAAATCCCACCACAGTAACAGCAAGATTGTGTGATGATCAACTATAACAGACTTGGTTCTTTTCAGCTGTCAGTGATCCAAGGCAATTCCCATAAACTTTGGATGGAAAATGGTATCTTCATCCAGAGAGAGAACTATGGAGATGGAATGTAAATCAACATATGTTAGTTTCCCTTTTTTCTTTTTCTTTTTTTTTCCCATGGTTTTTCCTTTTTCTTCTAACTTTTCTTCTTCCAACATGATTCATAAAGAAATGTGTTTTTTTAAATGAATGTACATGTATAACCAGAAAAAAATTTAAATGAAAATTTTAAAAAATTTGTTTTGATTTAGGTAAATTATATCTACAGCACTCATCTCAGCACATTAGCCCTGTCAAAACAGGAAATGAGGTTCATATGGCAAGAACTCTTCTTGATGACATCATGATGTCTCTTAGTTGTCACTGTTCCTTTTCTATTCATTCATTAACTATTCCCTACATATTATATTTTATAATTCTGTGAATATATTGCAGTCATTCTCACTGATATTTTTAAACTCCATTTTCTTCTCTTTGTTCTTCTGTAATTTAGTGACTTCATTAAGTATTCTCAAAGATCATTGGAAGTGATTTAGCACCTATATTTGCTAGTTTATACAGGAATAACGAGGTAGCCTCTACCTGAGCCAGTATTGGTTTAATCACTTTTTTTCATCTTTCTCCTTTTGCTAATATCACTAAGTGCTCTAAAAATGTCTTTTTTTTCTTAGTTTTTAGCATTGCCAGTACAACACTGACAAATACTGGTGATAATGGGCATTCTTATTTCATCCTTGATCTTACTGAGAAGGCTTGTAGTTTATCCCTATTACAAATACTCTCTGACAATGGTGTTAAATAGATACTACTTATTATTTTAAGGAAACATTCATATATTCCTATGTATTCCAGGGTTTTTAATAAGAATTTGTGTTGTATTTTATCAAAAGAATTCTCTATCTATTAAGATATTCACATGATTTGTTTTGGTCAATTTGGTCAATTATGCTCATAAACTATGAGCATTTGAATTAATTATTTGTTTTTTTTTAATTATTAAAGGATTGATAAACTCCATTGTGAATCAATCTGGTCCTAGGGATTTTTGTTTTTAAGGAATTCATTAGTGGCTTGTACAATTTCTTTTTCTACAAAAGGGTTAAGTATTTTTTCATCTGTTAATCTGCACAATTTATATTTTTATTAAATATTCCTTCCTTTCACTTAAGTTGTTAGATTTATTGGCATATAATTGGACAACATAGCTCTGAATAATTATTTTAATTTCCTCTTCATTAATGGTGTATTCATTCTTTTCATTTTAATACTAGTCATTTGGTTTTCTTTCTTTAATTAATCAAATTATTAATTGTTTATTCATTTTATTGCTTTTCCCCATAAAATGGCCCCTAATTGTAATTATTAATTCAATGGTTTTCTGCTTTAAATTTTATTATTATCTCCTTTGATTTTAAGGATTTCAAATTTAGTGTTTAATTGGTTGTTTCAGTTACAGCCTTACTTACCCTATTCTTACAGTGTTTTACCATTTGTGTATTCCATTTTCATCACTAGTTCTTAATTCCATCTTCTATATGTCTTATTAAAACCTGAAATGCTTATTGAATTCCAAGTATATTTATGTTGGTCTGTTAATTAATCCTGTTTTCTTTTCTTTAGTATTGTTTCCTTTGTGTCTTCAGAACTTCATTCTTGAGAGCTTTTCATCTCTTTGCTTATGGTTCACTATGGAATTTTAGGCAATAGTGTCCTACCAGTGTGTTCTCTGAAACCTTTGAAATCTCTCCTAAAAATTTTTGCCATGTGTTAAATTAATCCTAGCTTTTTTCTGTTTCATATGAACTGATACAGAATGAACAGAACTAGAAGACAATATATACAATAACAAGAACATTATAATAATAAACAATTTTAAATTACTTGAGAACTCTGATTAATGAAATTACCAATATGATTCTGGAGTATGTGATGAAATGTGCTATGTACCTCCTGACAGAGAGATGTAGATTTAAGATGTAATATGAGACAGACATAGACTATATGGTAATTATTTTTGTTGAATATCTATATGGTACAATATTTTTCTTTTTTTTTCTTTTCATTGGGTAAAAAGAAAAGAAAAAGAAATGTTTCTTAATTGAAAATAAAATTAATATTAAAAGTTGTGATGTTTTATATATGTATATAAAACATATAATTATATATGTATATTTATGTTTCTATATTTACACATTGTTCCCACACACATACTTTTGTTTAAATATATACTGTCCCTTTGAATAAGATGAGTATCCTTACAGAGCTTTATTTGAGCAATATGTCCCATGTTACCAAATCTACCTATAATCAAGGATTGACTATGCAAAATATTTTCTATGTTATTTTTTGAGAGTTAAAAATAATTTAACTGAGAGATTTTAGTTATTAACCAATACATTCTTTCCAAATGAATTTCACCAGCCTCATTTAATCTTATTGCTTTACAGTGCTTAAATCCTTATCTATTCTTCCTTTTCATCCATGGCAACTTTCAATATAATATCTTCATTTATGTCACTTTGGACAAACAGATAAATATTGCATGAAACAATATTTATGTTGCAATCATGCTTACATAACATTGGCAATCTGCCACCTGCTAGGTGCCAAGTCTAATTATCACATTCTCCTGATGTAATTACTCACATTGGTTATTTTTTTTAAATTTATACACTATTGGCATAAGTATAGAATTGAATATTTTGTATTTTGATTGATTATATTATATTTTACGTTACTTTGCAAATAATCTCAGATGCTAGAATTGGATATTTTCCAAACATGATGAGCCATAACAAGTCTCATGATGTCATTAGTGATGGAAGGATTAGCCAATTTGGGCTAAATGAAAATTACCCATCACTGTTACCTGTTTTTAGAAATTTTAGCTGAGATTCATTTTTAATTGGCTTGCTTAAAAATATCCTATCAGGATTGGATTTCTAATTCAATTAGGCAACATCATTCAGTAATAAGAGAATGTATTGCCTGGTTTATTCCTTGTTTATGTTCCAGAGCTAGAAAAAATACTAAAATGCTGCAACTGCTGCTGACAACAGCAAACATTTATATACATGTGCTTAGGCTATATATCGTACTTTGAGATACACAGATTACTTTATATATTGTCAAGTTTGATCTTAAAAGAACTACTTTGAAGGACATGCTATTATTATTGTCATTTACAGATAAGGAAACAAACTAATCAGTTAAGTGTCTTGCCCAGAATCACAAAGTTAAAAAAGCGTTTACAGAATTTAAACTCGGATTTTCCTAACTCTCTATCAAGAATTCTATCCACTATTCTACTTTCTTGCTGATCTTAATTGTTCATATTTTTCAGCTTTCATCAACTTCTTTTATTTATCTTCTGCATGGCAAAAAATATTACATGTTTTAGGTCCCCATTTTTAACAGGGAAAAAAAAAACTTCCAAATATAGAATAAAGAATCAGGCAAACTTTTTTTTCTAATATCAGTGAAGGACACAAGACTGGATGTTATAGAACATAGTCTAACTTTAAATCAGATTTGGGTTAGCTCTACCATTGATGATATGATCATTTGAGCTTTTCAAATCTCAGGGTTTTTTTTTTTTTAATTTCTAAAATTAATGGTTTAAGACCCTGGTTTCCAAATTTCTTTTTTGTACTGAAACTTACTATTTGTTAATAGCTATTTGTTGATTGATTCATTAAATATAGGCATATATATACACAAAGATTAAAAGTTTATTATTTTTCTAGCTATCTAGAAGAATCTATATGTTTACAAAAAATGGTTATAGCTAAAAGGTTCTGTGAGATTGATTTATTGACATAAATGTATAAGGCTCCAAAAATGTCAGCTTTGAGTAAATAGTACTTAGTAACCAAGGGTTAGGCTCCTATGACCAGATGTTTTGCAGATAGATTAGTGGTTCCAATAAATGCCTGAGAGAAGCTTAGGATCAGAGAAAATGCTTTGCAGTCAATTTCAATAAGTGGCCAGCTTTGGGGACAGATGATGTTAGAACTAAGATAGAAATTCAGGTTATTAAAATTCATCTAAGCCAAAGATCAAAGTACAGTAATAGAATTCTGAAGAAGGCAGCCAAGCCTACAAATTGAGCCAAGTCTCAATTCCCTGATGAGGGTAAAGGGAAGCTGGTTATGTTAGCTGAGCAGAGAACACCTCCAAATATCAATTTTGAAAAATCAAAAGCATCCATAAATTAATATATGGAGTAATCAGCCTCTGGGAGGTAAAATAGAAGTCAAATTCAGAATCAGGTTGAATCACACATGGAAAAAGAGTACAAGACAAAATCCAAATTCATACATCAGAACAAATAACTGGAAAATTAATATGGATAAAAACAAGTTCACCTCCTTTTAAAGTGGCATTGAATTTAAAGGGCACTTCATTGCTTCATTTGGATAGTAGCATACAAGGCTGAAACCAAGTAAAAGAAAAAAGTTACTAGTGAACCCTGTGATTTATTAAGACATGACCTAATGAGCAAGACAATCAGATAAGCTGAATCTTTTTATTTTGTGCAATTTTGTCACAATTTTCTGAATGCTATGCATTTTTTGCTTCATATAGCTTCCAATCTTCTTTCATAGAAGGTGAGATATGAAAAAAACAACTAAATTATGCTGTACTTTTTTTTAACTGAGGCAATTAGAGTTAAGTGACTTGTCCAAGGTCACACAGCTAGGAAGTTTTAAATGTCTGAGAAGAGATTTGAACTCAGGTCCTCCTGACTTCAAGGTTGGTGCTCTACCCACTATGCCACCTAGATGTCCACGCTGCACTTTTTATCCTGCTACTCCTGAAGGTGTCATGCCTTACAAAGTAGACCACTGAAGATCATCTAAGATGAATCAAGTCACTTGGTTCTGTATTCCCTGGGATATGGCCTTTATCCACACTCCAACTATTTTCTACTCTGTCACTGAATACAAATTCCCTTTACCCAATTTCTTTCCAATTTGTTGCTCAGAGAATTGCAATTAAATCATCACTATCACTCTGTGGAAATTAATGATGATGTATTGCTCTATTGTTCCACTTACCATCTTTGTGCCTTCTAGAATGTAACTTTCCCAAGCCTTTCACTGGTCATCATGTGTGCCTGTGAGGGTTGGACAATAAAAAAACTGACCACCCAGAATCAAAAATTCCAAATGATGGTGCTAGAGTAGAGTTTTGGAAGTCTTTTAAATAGCAAAATTACCAAATCAGTCAATACTTAAAATAGTTAATTTAGGTGATTCATTAAATTTCCAAAACCTTAAATACTTTGGCTACATAATAACATAAGATTTAATGGAAAACATCTTAATGTTGAGAAGGATTGAAGACAACAGGAAAATGAAGGGCAGAGAATGAGATATGTATAAAGTGACACAAAAACAATAAATATGAATTTGGACAGACTTCAAGAGATAGTGAAAAAGGGCTAGGCATGCTATGGTTCATGGAGTCATGAAGAATTGGACATGACTGAATTAACAAAAATATGAGCTGGATTTATGATTTCATTGATAAAGAAAATTTCTTTTACCATTGCAGATTGGCAATGTGTAAGGGCAAATGAAGTACTGCAGAATTTCCTCAGTCACTCAGAGAGAAAGCAGTATGCCCAGAGTAACGAAGCCATTAAGTGTCAGAAGCAGGACTTGAACCTTGGCCTTCCTGCTGAAGCCAGCTCTCTGTCTACCATCATAACGAGTAAAGTCTATGTTGCTGTGTTCTGCCTGTCTACTCCTATGCTTTTCTTACAATGGTCTACTTACTAGCCATGCCTCAGATTTTAGGAACAATATTTACCTTAGGCAGGAGGAATAGAAAAAGAACTCTGGAATTCATTTACTATTTCATTTATCCTTTCAATATTTCTCTTGTGTCTATTTTATTTTTCAAACCCAGTTTCTCATTGTCTGAGCACTTCTTTTATCTACTCAACAATGACTTAGTTAAAACTCTGAACATTAATTCCATAATAATTTAGTCCCCCATATTCTCTATAATTCTGGTTCCTCCAAGAATGACTTCCTGTTGTTTTATTCAGTTCCCTTTCAGTTACTCTATTCCAGCTTCTTAGTATTACTTTCTATGACTTTAAACCAGTGATGTGCTAGACCCAGTTCAAAAAAAGTAGAAGGAAAAATGTTATTGTTTGTAATGTGAATTTCCTATACCACAAATCAAAGTATTTATACAAATATGTATGCAAATAATACAAATTATTGTATTATTTTGTTGATTTTTTTTCTTTTTTCTTTTTCTTTTTCTTTTTTCTTCTTTTTTTTTTGCTGAGGCAATTGGGGTTAAGTGACTTGCTCGGGATCACACAGCTAGAAAGTGGTAAATATCCACTGTGCCACCTAGCTGCCCCTTATTGATTATTTAGATTTAACAGTTATGAAGAAAGTTTTAATGATGCAGATTAAACTTAAAAGTATGTATTGATTAGATAAATGCAAATTAAAACAAGTCTGAGGTATCAATTAAGACCTATCAGGTTGTCTGATATGATAGAAAAGGAAAAGGATAAATATTGGAGAAGACATGGGATAATTTTAACAATAATGCATTGTTTGTAGAATTGTGAAGTAATGTATCATTCTGGAGAATATTTGGAAATAGGCCCAAAAAGCAATCAAACTGTACATACCCTTTAACTAAGAAATACCACTATTAAGTCTATATCCCAAAAATATCATAAAAATGTTGAAAGGACATTCATGCATGAACATATTTATAGCACACTTTCTTGTGTGACAAAGAACTGAAAAGTAAAAGAATGCATATCACTAGGGAATGATTGAACAAGCTGTGGTATATGAGTGTAACAGAATACTATTGTGCAGTGAGATATGATGAGCAGGTAGATTTCAAAGAAACAAAGCAAAACAAAACAAGACCTGGAAAGATTTATATGAACTTATATTAAGTGAAGTGAGCAGAACCAGAACATTGTACAATGTAAGAGAAACATTATTTTATCAACTACAGTTGACTTTTCAACAATATAAATATCCAAAAAAATTCCAAAAGACTTAAGATAGAAAATACTATCCACAAGCAAAGAAAGAACTATGCACTCTGAATGCAGAACAAAGCATACTATTTTTGCTGTATTTTGTGGCTTTTCCCTTTTCTTCTTTTACTTCTTTCACAACATGACTGATTTTGAAATATGTTTACATGATTGCACATGTATAAACTCAATCAGATTGCTTGCTGTCTTGGGAAGGATGGAGATAATTTGCAATTCAGAATCTTACAAAATTGATATTAAAATTATTTTTACATATAATTGGAAAAATAAAATACTATTTACTATTTTTTTAAAAACCCAAAAAACTTTATGTTTGTCATGAATACATTTTTAAACAATTTTTAAACATTTATCCGCACACTGCTGCCAATACTCTAAATTTTCTATGACTATTTCCAAAATATCTAAATATCTAGATTTCCCACTGTTGACTAATTGACTTCCTGACTCTTCAGATCATTTGTTACTTAAACTTTGTTTTTTTCTTTTCCACTCTTAATTGAAGATGTAGCTTTAATTTGACAGATTTTATCTGTTCTTTTCCCTCTGGATGGATTGGCTGGTTTAAGACTTAATATGTCTGTATACCTTGAAATAATATTACTATTGACCTTGCTTTTCTTTTGTGCAGATGCTTGACCTTTATGCAGTTCTGCTGGTCTACCTGAATTTCTCCTCATGTTATTTCAGAATCAAAACTTTTATTTTCATGGATGATTCGAATTACATTTGCACAGGTATGTTAAAGTTGGATTGAAATTTGATCTTTATTTTTCAGAGCATATTTTATTTTCTTCCTTTCTATTGTCTCAGGTATATTCAGAATAGTCTTGTATTATTCAAATCCCCTCTTCTTCATTGCTAAAGTTCTTTCCTCTGATCACCTGAAAAAAATGTTGTATGTCATTACAATTGCTGATTTTAACCTTTGTTGCATCTTTGAGTTTGGGGTTAGTTTTCGTTGTTGTTTGTTTTTGAAAATGTCTGAATTCTTTCAGTTGACACTGTTTTCTGTATTCAAAAATTCTGGAAAGTTTTCGGTGTTATTTCTTGCATTATGGTGATCATTTTCATGTGTGTTTTGAATCATGTTTTGATTGTATACATATTATGTATTTAATTTTATTGCTTTTTTAAAATTCCAGATTGTACTTCACTTCTGCAAATTTGTATTCCCACCAATTGTTCTCTCTTTGGAGAGACTTGTCATCATGTATTCAAGTTATTCCTATTCTGCTAGTTATTTCTGCTATCAAGGTCTTAAATTTTTCTTTTCTGTTTCTTATTTTTCTTTTCAATAATTTGTGAACATGGTCTCTTGGGAAAGCACAAGTTTCTCTACCTTATCAAACTAATTCAGCTCCTTTTGTCTTCAGAGATATTTGAGCTTATTTGGCTGTAATTAAATTCATATTTCCTTCAGTTAATAATGTCTATCTTGTTGATTTATCTATTTATGCTCAGGGTTTTAATTGTTTTGTTTCCTTCCTTAAATAGCTGATATTCCCCTGTTACTCATTTTATTTCTCCTTCCCTTTTGATGGTGGATCCCCCAGGGAAAGAACACAGAGTGATCTCAGGATTTTCCTAGTTTTGAAATTCTTTTTCCATTATGATTAGTCTCCACTATGAGTGACTTCTGTGAAGACTGATTTGGCCCCAGGTGAATTCTGCTCCTATTTCCTCCAGATCTGGTGCAGCCCCATATACATACTGGTGCTCTGCCCCAATTTCCTCTATTCTTTAGTTCTTTGATTATGCAATACAAGGCAAATATGCCAATGAGTCAACAAACATTTATTAAGGATTTAGGATTTAGTATGTGCCAGTCATTGTGCTTGATGACAGGAATACAGATAAAAGCAAAAAAAAAAAAAAAAAAAAAAACAACACCTCATTCTAACGGGAAAAGACAATTCACAAAATGAAGCTGAAAATAAGGGAGGGGACAAGCATATGTGTAAGTGGTCACATAACCCAGAACTATTAGTTCCACCATTTCTAAATCTAACCTGTTCCATTGCCACATAAAGTATAAAGGAAAGGGATTTATTTAAATGGCTAGCCATAAGATCAAAGGATGAGTAGGGCAGGGGGAGAAGGAGATTAAAAAAAGTTTACAGCAAATTTAATAGACTTAAAATATGGACAAATTGAGAAACTGAAAATCATGAAGGGGCAAAGAAGAATTATTGGAAAAATAAGAAAGTAGGAAATATGGGAATATATAAGAGAAGACTTTCTGAGGAATTTAAGACTTTGGAATTTGGAGGTAGAGCAGTTTAGGAATGTTCTGATTGGTGATTGGCTGAAGGAGAATAGAGATAAAATAAGTATTCAAGGAATTATGAAAATCAGAAGGATAATCAATTAGATATTAAAGTCATAAGAATGGAAGAGAATGAGATAGAAAGGGGGGAATACCACATTTCTCTAAAGTCACAGAGAAAATTTTTTAAAAGTTTGTTTAAAAGGCATTATATGACAGGAACAAGGATAACATGAGAATAGTATAGTCAAATATATGCACCCAAGATTATTGAAACACTTAAATGTCATAATGTAGATAAAGTAGTTAGCAAATATTAAAGCACATATAAATATATAAAGCACATATAAATGTCAATTAGTATTACTATTTAGCCTACAGTCACCAGGCCTCTATTATATTGATGACTTAATTTCATGAGTCTTCCACTGAAGTACTATAGAACTCAAGCAATGTTTATAGGGCAATAAGGAGGTGTGCTAAAAAAATTATATATTATTTTAATTTTAATCTGCACTATTAACTTTCTTAATTTTAGGCAATCAACAAAACAATAAACCAAGCATTTATGTACAGGATTGTCAATTTCTAAAGTGTGAAGACTCATAATGAAAATTTAACAATGGGCTCTAGTTAGTGTTACTTCTGGCATAACACTTTAGCAAGCTCAAGGGAAAGGATGCTGCTAAATGACAGTAGCATCATTTGCAAGTGAAAACAATATTTGGGGAAATGCCACATAATACTGATTTTATTTTTTTGCTAGCTTGATCAAAATAATTGTAATGTGAATACTCTGGATTTTTTGGAGTTCTCAAGTATTCATAAGTATCTCTCAAAATTGTTGCAAGTCTCTAATCAATGAGCAATGTGCAAAACAGCCTCATGATAACCCATTTTAAGCACAGCATTCACAAGAAGCAATTCACCCAAATGTTAAGAATATATTTTTCTCATTTGAATAAGAATGGAATTCCTCATTTTCCCTTGTACATGAGTAACATAATCAAATGGAGCACAGTCACATTATCCATAAAATCTGCAATCTTGGGACTGGTTAGGAATTAAGGGAAAATCTAATATTTTTAAGGTTTGCAAAGTACCTTTGCTTCAGCAATTCTGTGAATTAAGAGCTATTTCTTTAACTATAAGAAAACAGACTCAAAGAATTTTAGAAGCTATAGTTGACCACATGGTTATGTGAGGTATGAGTCAGTCACACTAAGTAACTGAAGTGAACTGATCACAGGCCTACAACTGCTGCTGCTGCTGATGTTGCTAATGCTATTGCCTATATTAGCCTGCCTAGCACCACCACCAAAACCATCACCATTATTATCACTCTATCATTATTACTATCACTATTACCATTACTACTTGCTAATGCGGCTGCTTCTACAACAATGACTTCATCATTGATAGTCACTACTACAATTAGAATTTTATTTATATAATGTCTACTATGTGGCAGGCATTGTATTGAACACTTTATGCACAAGATGACACAACTAGAAAAAAGAAAATTACTTGATAACTTAAACAGATATTTAAAAGGAATAGCAAGCTGTATATAGTTTTGCATTTTTATATGCAATCATCTGTTTTATTCCTATTCTACTATATTATAGAAATGTTTGTTTTATTTCTTAAGTTCAGAATAAATTTTTTTAAGCTTTTTATTTGTATAACATGTATGGGTAGTTCCCCAACCTTGATCTTTACAAAGCTTTCCAATACAAATTTTACCCCCAGTCCCCTCCCCTCCCCCAGATGGCAGGAAGTCCACTACATGTTAATAATGTTGAAATGCTTGAGAAGTTATGCAAGAAAAATCCTATCTACAAGAAAAAAAAAAAGAATCAGCGAAAGGCAACACGATGCAAGCAAATGTCAATAGAGATCATGAAAATGTTACGTTGTGGCCCATATTTCATGTCCCTCTTTCTGGGTGTATATGGTTTTCTTCAGTGAATAAAGAATAAAAAATTTTTAAAAGGATTAACCATTTCCTCTGTGGATTACTAGTCTAGGACTCAATATTCTATAAAATGAACTCTTAACAATGAACTTTGTCAAAAAAAATGCTGGTTTTCTAAATCCTGACTTGCTTTACAGAGTCCACATGAAGACATTTTCTTTGTTCTTCCTCTAATAAAAATATAGAAACAAAATTGTTTGACATTATTTGATTGGAATAGTAGAGATTTGTGGCAATTGTGTATTATGTAAATACATTTCCTTTCCTACTTTTCCCACAACTATTCCAGAAGGATTTTGGTTTCTAGAGTTCTATTTCTTTTCTCCATGTCTGAACTAAGTTGTGTAATTTTTCTTCCTTTTTACTCTTCTCAGAGATTGAGATGCAGTTGTGAATGTGTAAAAAAAAAATCACACCTTGAAATCCCATTTTTAAACATTTTTTAACTCATGAAAATAAATTTTCATTATTTACAGCTTACTTTCTAGTTATATAATAAACTCAACATACTAACTTCAAAGTCAGCTTGCTTGCCTTGGCTTCTTGTGAACTTCCTTGTTCTTTCTTCATAATATTCTAAAACATATCAGTAATTCCCTTTTCATTCTTTTATGCATTTTTACATCCCTATTGTTAATCCCATTCTCCTTTTGCATCTATCCCCCACTCAAAAACTTCTGAGAATATCTTAAAAAAAATTAATGAAAGCAGAATTGCAGTAGCTCATTTGGAATTGTTTTCAAAGGGCTACAAAACTGTATATATCTTTTGGTCCAATAATAACACTGTTAGGTATATATCCCAAAGAGATAAAAAATGTGGAAAATACCTATTTGTATAATAATATTATGCAACTCTTTTTTGTAGTAGCTAAGGAATTCCCTTGGAAGTCAAGGGAATGCCTTTCAATTGGGGAATGGCTGATTGTGATAGAATATTATTGTTTTATAAGAAATGACAAGCTGGATGGTTTCAGAAAAAAAAAACAATGAAAGACTTACATGATCTGATGCAAAGTGAAGTGAAAAGAATCAATATAACACTGTATACAGCAACAACAATATTGTACTATGAAGAATTGTGAAAGACTTAGCTATTTTCCGCAATATAATGATATGAAATAATTCCAAAAGGTACATGATGAAACAAGCTATCCACCTCCTGGAGAAAGAACTGATGTTGCTTGAACATAGACTGAACCATACTATTTTTTGCTTTTTTTTTTGGAGTCTTCTTGTACAAAATTAATAAGAAGGAAATGTTTTACATGATTGCACGTGTATAATTGTATTGTTTACCATCTCATAGAAGTGGGAGGGAAAGGAAGAAAAAAAGAATAGAAATTGAAACTCAAAAATTAAATTTAAAATTGTTTTAACATGTAATTGGGGGAAAATATTTTTTTAAAAAAAATTGCAGTAGCTCAAAAGAAATGTGAGATGTGCAAGTTCAGAGACATCTCCACTCCAAATGTCATATTGATTATTTTTGCCAGACCTGGGATAAAGCTTGCATTGGTTTGATCAGCCAGAGTAGGACATATTGTATCCTGACTCCAATGTAGTAAAATGATTTTAGTCCTCTTTGAGTATGAAGGACAACTAACCAAATGATGCAATAATAATGGTATAAAAAAAAGCCAAGATAATTTTAGAAGCCTCAATTGTCTGAAAAAAATTAAAGTCATGTAATCAACCCCCTTATAATACAGATGAAGAAATTTTTAAGTCTCATGCATAGCAATTAATCAAGACAGAATTTGAATCCAAGTTCTCACACTAAAAATCCAATTTTCTAAATAATAATAGGCAAAAAGCATTTAAGAATGTACTATTTGCAGATGTTATACTAATGCCTCATCTTATCTTTCATGTTATCTTTATCCAACTTATTCTTTATTATTACATAGACATAGCAAAAATCAAACCTGCATAAGAAGCAATACATTTTTAGTAATTAATCTTTCTATTTGCTTTCCCCATAACTAGAGGCCTATTACTCAATTTTTAAGATGAACTACTTTCATTACATTTTAAAGAAGAGGCTTAAAAATTATATGAGTAACACTGATTAGTCAAAACATGAGAAAGAAAATTAGCCTCATGATATTGAACATTACCATCAAATAAAAATTGTAAATCTCTCCTGAAAATTTTTTTTAATTTACATAATAAAAATATGGCAACATTTCATTCACTATTTATCTATTATCAAACTTCTCCATGGACATCTTGGAAATCAAATCAAATCAATATGATTATACAGGGGTTTTTATGGAGTCAATATGAAAACACTCCAACCCTCAATTGATTACTTGGGAATGAATTATCCTAAAAGATATGTATTTTCATGTTCAATGAAGCCTAAGAACATAAGTATAATTATAGATACTTTGAATGCATTCACATTTTTTAAAATGTACTTAGTTAAAATGGATTTTCTTTTCAGTAGAGTATTAATTTGCTTTGGAAAAAGTTTCACATTTTTGCCTTTCAGAAAATAACAGAAATAAATCATCCTTTCACTATAATTTTGTTTATTCATTGATTTTTACATGTCTTATGATGAATTCTAAAAAAGCCTGTTTGAAGTTGGTGATAGGTACTTTATTAATTATATGCATGCATTGTATATGTATAGTTTCCTCACCCAGTATTTCAGTGAGATTATTATGGTTATGTTTTTTTTTAAGTTAAAAGCAGAAATGATGGTATAACAGAATCAATTTTGTTGATTGTCATTTCACTTTCTTTTTTTTTTGAATTCTCAGTGATTTATTCAATTAGTTGTTTTTTTTTATATAAAGCTTTTTATTTTCAAAAACATATGAGTGATTTTTCAAAATTGACCTTTGCAAAAACCTTTTTTTTCCAAAGCTTTTCCCTTCTTTCCCCCCAACCCCCACCCCTAGATGACAGGTAATCTAATACATGCTAAATAGGATAAATTATATGGCAAATACAATACATGTATACATATCTATACAGTTATCTTACTGCACAAGAAACATCACATCTAGAAAGAGAAGAAGAAAAAAACAACCTAAGAAGGAAAACAAAATGCATGGAAATATTCACAGAAAGCGTTAAAATGGTGTGTTGTAGTTCACACTCAGTTCCCACAGGCCTCTCTCTGGATGTATATGACTATCTTCATTGCTGAAGAACTGGTTTGAATCTCATCATTGTTGAAGAGAACCATGTCCATCAAAATTGATCATCGTATAGTCTTGTTGCTGTGTATAATGTTCTCCTGGTTCTGCTGATTTCACTCAGCATCAGTTCATGCAAGTCTCTC
>JAJPUD010018049.1:0-29686 GCA_023553655.1 Myrmecobius fasciatus
GTCCATCATGAGATCCTAGTTTGAAGGACTTCCTTCTTGGCAGGGCCTCCTATAGAGTTTCTTCTCTGCTAGCATTGTCTTGAGAACCAAGTATCACCTCCCTGTTCTGATGACCAGGGCTTTGGTACAAGTTTAATTAGCTGTAACTTGAACCCCCAAAGTCTTCTTTAAGTATTAATAAATTAATAAATGACACTCAATTTCTCTAACCAATAGCATGTTCATATAAAAATCAGGGTGCTTTTCTTCAGTCATCCACCTTCAGTAATTTGTTGACCCCAAAGTATATTTTTTTTCTTCATTCCATGTAATGTTCATGAACTGCGAGACATTGCAGGAAATGGGACCATCTGAGCTGAAGTGGCAATTTTCACACTGATAGAGTCATTAGGACATCTAATTTTGGAGCGCCAATGAAATTGTCTGAATGGCCCCCAGGGTGCATTATTTCAACACATTAATGAGGTTATACATAAAGGGAGTTTATTACAATAAGAGATAGATGTTCATTAGATCAGTAATATGATTACCAAACATGCTGTACAGGAAGGGCCTCTGGGAGCCATCCATGAGATAATTTTGCAAACATTAAACAAAACAAAAAAGCAAAACAGCATTCTCAAAACTGCTAATTTTATTGCATGATAGTTATTAGTAAATATCCATACTACTAAATGAGATGCTTTTAAAAAATGATATATTGCTACAGTTTCTAGCATTTGAGGCAAAATTATACATAAACAGGGAAATTTGCTGCTTATGGCCTCGAGATCTACCCAAGAGCCTAATTTGTCTGTCTGATATTTGGGATAATATGCTTTCCCCCACATTAGACTGATGGGGAGAAGGTAGAGAACTAGATCTAAAAGCACAAGGCATCCAGATTCATACTGATACACAGATGTGAATAAAGGAAACATGGTAGGATTGAAACTAGACTCACTCCTTTGGCAAGTCTGTCATACACAGCACACAGATATTATTAATGAATAATTTGGGGGGCATTGTTTTTGGTTTTTTGTTGTTGTTCTTAGGACCTTTCCTATCTATTTTCTGTTCCTTGCTGGTTGATGCTTTCCAAGCTGACACTTCTGATGACCTCCAACATGACAAAATTCCACCTATTTTTCTTCTGGCACACACTTAGGAGGCAGACATATTAAACACCAGAATTTATAAGTTGAAATGAGATCAATGTAACCTTGAAGTTTAAAAGAATAGAAGAGCATACTCTCGGTTTTCCTTCAACATCTCAATTCTAAAAGGATGGTTTTTTCCCCACTCCAGAAGAACCTGTGTGTATAAATCAAGATATATTTTGATCTTATTGGTAAAAAACAAAACAAGACAAAAAAAAACATTGTAAAGTGGACAGAGGGAAAATTATTTTTTCCTGAAAAATGTTTCCTCCTTATAGGACTCTAGCTGTTGAAAGAAAAGCCTGTTTTACTCAAATTATTAGGGAAATGAAGCTTCTTCAGGGCATGTAGAGCTTTCTCAATTGGAAACCATCATGTGACTCCCATTTTTTTCAGTGAGTGCCTATCAGAAGAGTGCCATTTTCCTAAATTCAGTTTTATTAAAAACAAATCAGTGTGCTAATGAAAGACTTGGCAACTTCATAAAGGATGTTATGAGGCTTTTCTCCCTGGTTAATACCCAAGACTTTCTTATAATCAGAGAACAAAGGTTAAATTTGGCCCATGTGCCAGCTATGGAACCAAGCCTTGTGTCCTATTTGGCATTTGACTTTCCCCTCAAGAACCCAGAATTTTCTCAACATCAAAAATGATGATCAGAAAATGAAAAACACAGTCACTTCAGGAGCCATTTTTGCAGATTCAGGTATGTAGTTCTGCTCATTCAAAACAATGTTTGATAGAATTTAAGACTTTTCACCAAGCACTTTAGGTGTTGTGTAGACACTGCAATCTATATTTAGCCCTTGTATGTTGGCTGAATATTTCGGGACAAAGTGCTGTAAGTGGAAATGATTATTAAATTACTTGTCAAAAAAAATCTAGTATAAAATGTTTGATTTCTTATTCCCTGAAAGATAAACTAAGGGAAATGCTGATCACTGGATTAAATATTGAGTTTTCTGTATTTGCAATGTTTCTGCATGATGGATTTTGTAATTATCTCTACCTCCATGTTCTAAAAGCTTTGTGGTTTCATTTACATACAATTTGAGTTTCTTATATTTGCAATTATCAAAAAGTCATTAGTTTACGGTTTTCTTGAATTTACCCTGTCAAAAAAAATATATAAGCATTCGCTGTTCAGTCATTCAGTTGTGTCCAACTCTTCTTGATCCTGTGGACCATAGCATGCCAGTACTGTCTGTGAGGTTTGTTGGGCAAAAACACTGAAGTGGTTCATCATTTTCTTCTCCTGTGGATCAAGGTCAGAGGTTAAGTACCTTGTCCAGTATCATGTAGCTAGTGAGCATCTGAGGCTGGATTTGAACTCAGGTCCTCCAGGTCCAGTGAGATAAGACTAAGTTAGACAATGTGTAGTTAGATAACTTGTGTGAACATCCTTCTATGGAACCTAATCTCTTGTCTCTGAAAGCACATGACCAAATGAGAGAAGAGCATCTTTGTGGCTGCCATGTGCTCACTGCTGCTAAAAATACTGATTCTTCTCAGACATCTGTGTTGTGAGGAACAAAATGTTCTTAGCACCAGGATCAGTTAAGGAAGCCTTTAACTTTATAGAGTCACATGGAGTCCTTTAGTTCAACTTCCTGTTCTCAAGTAGGACAGAGGCTGAATTTCCTATTTGTATGTGCTATATGAGCCAGAGATTCAAGAAACATGCATCATTTAAAAAACACAAAAGGTATTGATCCTCATTATTTTATGGCTCTGTGTGTGGCAGCTTAAAGTCCCAAATGTGGGGGGAAAACAAAGCTGTCAATGTGGAATTCAGGAACAGAGAGTGTGAGAGATGGAAGAAGCCTTCATAGGCCATGAGGTTCATCTGACGGATGATGGAAATTAAGACACCTAGGTAAAGCAGGGGACACATGGGTGGTGATGGCCAGAGCCCAGAAAGGAGTTCAGATCTCACATTGGGTTTGGCTTCTTCCTCCTCTGTAAAATGCGGGGGGGCTTGGGCTTGATGACCTCCCAAGCCCCAGGGTTCTGGATCTTTCTGAGTCCCTATGTAGAGATCTGCCAGTTGAAATCCCAAAGGATGCTGAGATCCCAAGTGGTGCTCATGCCACAGCACTACACTGCCTTCTCTAACTCAAAGGAGCAGTGAGGAAGGGGCGAATAGAGCAAAACTTGTGCTCATGGAGTCTCAGCAGCTTTGCAAAAGCAAGGTAGAGCTACTTCTTAATCCCCACAGAACAAAATTTTCTACTGACTTGTGGCTGAAGAATGGAAAAATAATAATTGTGATGCTAATGAAATATGAAACGCAAGAATATTTGTAGCAGCCCTTTTTTGTAGTGGCTAGAAACTGAAAACTGAATGGATGCCCATCAATTGGAGAATGGCTGAATAAATTATGGTATATGAATGTTATAGAATATTATTGTTCTGTAAGAAATGACCAGCAGGATGATTTCAGAGAGGCCTGGAGAGACTTGCATGAACTGATGCTGAGTGAAATCAGCAGAACCAGGAGATCAATGTACACGGCAACAACAATACTATATGATGATCAATTCTGATGGACATGGCTCTCTTCAACAATGAGATGTTTCAAATCAGTTCCAATTGTTCAGTGAAGAAAGCCATATACACCCAGAGAGAGGGATGTGAGATATGGACTACAACATATCATTTTCATGCTCTTTATTGATGTTTGCTTGCATTGTGTTTCCTTTCTCTGATTTTTTTTTCTTGTAGATACGATTTTTCTTGCACAGCAAGATAACTGTAAAAATATGTATACACATATTCGATTTGTCAAATATTTTAACAATTAACATATATAGTAGACTTCCTGACATCTAGGGGAGGGGTGGAGCTAGGGGGGAAAATTTGTAATGGAAAGTTTTGTAAGGGTCAATGTTGAAAAATTACCCATACATATGTTTTGCAAATAAAAAGCTTTAATTAAAAAAATGAAATATGAAAAGCACACACACAGATCTTATGAATGTGGGATGTTTAGAAAGTGGATTGGTGGAAAGAACAATGGACATGGAGGCAGAGGACCCAGCTTTCCTATTTACTTCCAGTGTGATCTTGGCCTCAATAACAAAGCTTTCAATGTGGGCTCTCAGTTCCCTTAGCTAGCAGATACGATATTACAGAATGAGAGGGTTGGACCAGATGAGTTAAAGTCCCTACCAACTCTGAATACAGTGATTTGCAGACCATGAACAAAGGATGAGCAATTGCGACCTGGGGAAAATGTAGAAGGAGCAGGGATATGAGAGAACATTTCATCTAATTCTCTCCCTTCCAATACACATTGAAGATGGGGAAACTGAGGGCTAGAGAAGTTAAATGATCTGCCTAGAAACACTGCTCATCCATGAAAGAACCCAAATCCAGGCTTATATCTTTTGATACCATGCCTACTGGATTTTCTTCTCCACCATTTTGTTTTATCCCTTTGCAGTCACCTTGGGATTGTCAACAAAATGGGAAATTTCAAGTTCTGATGACTCTCAGGACTTGAAATCCTCAAATTTTAGAGCAGACCCCTTTGCTTGTTATATGTTTCTTGCTATTTCTGAATGTGCTCAAAAGGCAGATACTGACCCATCCCACTTTGACTTTCTCCTCTATAATCCTGCAGAACACAATTACACACACATCACTCCTTCCCTAAGGGACCTTTGGCTGGGCTCACCAGGCAAGTAGTTCTTTTGTGCCTCTCTTGGTACATTATCCTTCTGAGAAGGACAAACCACATTGGCAGCCAAACTTCCTCCTTTGGTTCTGTTTCCTCATGCTGAAAACTAGAGTCCTAATGTCCATCTGCTTTTAGCCTCCAATGCCGTTATCAAGATAGAAGATTTCCTATCACCAGATACACTTTGTATTGACTATCCTAGGTATACATTTGGAAGAGCAGGCACTGGTTTCCTATAAATGAAATTTACCCACTATTCTGGGAAGACTTTGTGGTAGTGGGTGGTGGAAGGCTGAAGTCATATTCATCTAAGAATGATCCTCAAGGTCATGGTAGATAGAGTATGTGGAAGACTTGTTTAGAACATACAGTAACAATAAATTATAAAGCCTTTTATACAAATTGTCTTTGGGGATCTTTAATCAGGAAGAAATGAATTTAAATTCAGCTTCAGACTCTTATTAGATGTAAGATCCTGGGAAAGTCACTTAACTGTTCCCTGCCCCAGTCTATTCTTCTGTAAAACAGCATCTAACTTCTTGGGTTACTTTGAGGATAAAAATGAAGTAAGAGTGGTAAAGTATTCAATATGATTTTTGGCATATATTACTTGTTTAATAAATGCTTGTGAAATCTAAAACAAAAAAAAAATACCTGGCCCTTTCCTGTAATTCCCTATCCCTTAATCCTATTATCTTTCCCATGTTTCCCACACACATGCTCTTTCCCTTTTCTATACCACACCCCGGAGTTTTCCTCCCCTTTCCTTTCCATTACAGGTGGGATATACTCCTTTGTTGTCCCATCCTCAGGGGAGGCGATCCCTAGGCTTATTGTCTCTAAGTTGCTCCAAGTCTTCACAGCTTTTGGTGTAGCCAAGCCAAGGTCAGGGCTGGAGTGAGCAATTTCATAAGGATTCCTTGGATTTGGAGAGAGGGGTGGTCAAGAGAGGGCCTCTAAGATGATAGAGAACTACAGGAGAAGGTAGGAGTATATAGCGGGAAGTTGAGGAAGGCGGCAGGAATGGGAACACAAGGGGAGAGTGATGTGGCTGGTGCAAGGCAGCAGAGAGAGCTCGCAGGGAAAAAGAGCAAAAAAATGAACTAAGGAGAACCATGTGGTAACTGAATTCCACTGGAGACCTTCAGGCACAAGACAGCAGCCATCCCGGCTTGCATCAAGCCTTGGGAGGGCCATCTTCATCATTAATTAAAGAGAGCTAAGGGGGAGCGCCTCCTCCCACTGCCAGGAAGCTTATCAGAACTCCCCCAGCTTCCCCCGGGAGCCCTCGGCAGAACCTCCCGTAGGGGAAAGGTGTGGAAAAACACAGTGTGCCCTGGCTGGGATACGGAGCAGCCATCGACAACAACAACCGAAGACCGAGGCTTCTAATTTGGAGCAGAGCGGATGGCAGGAAGAACTCTGCCCCGAGCCGCGGACCCCTGAGCCAGGACCAAACAGTAGCTGTGAACACCCAGAAGGAAACGCAAATTCTGTCCTAGAGGAAAAGGGGCCGGAGGATACATTGTTACTGTTTGGAGTAGATTGTCACAGGGAAGGAAATAAGGCGGCTAGGTGGCGCCATAGTGCACGGAGGGCTGGCTATGAGTCAGGTCGGCTCATCTCCCCAGTGCAATATGGCGGCAGGCACCAACTAGCTGTGTGACCTGGGGCAAGTCCTTTCACGCTGTGTGCCTCGGTTTCCTCATCTGTAAAATGAGCTGGAGAAGGAAATGGCCAACCCCTCCAAATGGAGTCACCAAGAGTCGGACACAATTAGCTAAACAACCACTATGATAAAACTAGAAGAGAATGAACTATTCCTTTAAAGAAACGCTTCAAGACAGAAACAAAGAACCTAAAGATGTATCCATTAGCTGATTTCAGTCTCACAACAATTTTGTGAAGGAGGAAGTAAGAGGTATCCTCATCTCCATTTATGGATGAGGATACTGAGGGTCAGAGAGATCAACATTTCCAAGGTCATAAAGTTAACAAGATGGAGGTGAGATCTGTACATACCTTTTAAAGTTGCTATCAGGCTCAGATGAGATAATGTAGGTAGAACACTTTGCAAACTTTAATGTGTTCTCTAAGTCTGTTGCTGGTGGTGTTCTTGTTGCTTTTATTTTTATTTTTTAGTTGGAAAAGATTAAGCTTTCATTGGAGATCTTTGAAAAGTCATGGAGATGGCAGAGAGGCTACAAGACTGGAGAGGATCAAACATTTCAATTCTCAAAAAAAGTCAAGAGGATAGAATCTTCAGACTATGACCAATGGCCAAACGATGGGCCAATAATACTGATTTAAAGGCCTGGAAATATTCTAAAATGAGTAGAGCTGATTATTATCTTGTGGGTCTGTAAACTTGTTTTTAAAATGTGTTGACAACTGTCTTTCAATGCAGTAAATTTTCTTTGTAATTCTATATATTCTATTTTATTCATTTAAAAACAGGCTAAGGAGGATCCCATAGACTCCAGATTGCCAACCGGGTCTATGAATAAAAAGGTTAAGAAGTGTTTTTCTAGAACATGTCATTAAAGGGATGGCTAATGAGCATTTAGAAAGTGAAGCAGTAATCACAAAGAACCAGAATGACTTCATCATGAAAAAGTAATGACTTAATTTCCTGTTTTGCAGGATAATTAATCTGGGCAAACCATTGCTTTTCAGCAAACCATTTAACAAAGTCTAATGCATATTATATCCATGCAGTCAAGATGCCTATAAGAACATAATAGAGTTAGGTCAACATAGAACTAATATAGATCATGTCATAGACCTAATCTCACACACAATTGATCATAGACCTAATCTCACACATAATTGAGCCTCTGGCTCCGAGTCCACTTGTAGCCTCACACCAAATGTTTACTTTCCCATGAACAGACTTGTAGACTCTGTTAGGGTTTGTCATCACTGCCCCCAAATGCTAGAATCTTCCCAGGGGGAAGTTACAAGGGCCTGTGACCAATCAATTCTATTCTCTAGTTGCACAGGCTGGGAGTGCCTGTCTGTGCAGACAACCTGAAATCTCCTCTCCGTATTCCTAAAATCAAGATTCACCCTGGGGGAAACTGAAATACCCTGGATCCCTACAATTGAGCAAATCCCAAACTACCAGGTGTCCACACCTGAAACACACCCTCCAATTACTTAGGGATCCATTCCCAAAACACATCCCCACTCACTCACACTATGAGCTGACTCACATTCCCTCAGGTTTCACAGAATTGCGTCACTCTTTCTCTCTTGACTTACATGATGGATCACTCCAAGCACAACAGTGCCTTTCCACCCGTACTTCATTCATCACTCCCTTTGCAAGTCCTCAGAGGTTAACACTAGTCATTCCTGTCATCTTCAGCTCATAGAATCAATCTCTCTCTTCTTTCTAGATTCAGTGCAAGTACCACCTTCTAACCAAAGCCTTTCCTGATTTTCCCAAATGCTAATGCCCTCCCTCCAAACTATCTTATATTTAACTACATATTTACAGAATCACCAAATCTGAGAAATGAATGGGACCTCAGCAACCATCTAATCTAATCCATTCACAAAAGAAATCTCTACTACAACATATCTGACATGTAATCAAGTTGCTTTAAAGGATGGGGAACACAACACTTCTAGAAGTAGATCCCTTTATTCAATGTATTCTGTATATGCTTATTCCTGAGTTGTTGATTGGGTTTCCCTGGGTACAGTGGATAGAGAATTGGACCTAGAGTCAGGAGTACCTAAGTTTAAATATAGCCTCAGACACTTACTAGCTGTAAGTGACTCTGAATAAGTCACTTCAACCTGTTTACCTCAGTTTCTTCATCTGTAAAATTAGCTGGAGAAGGAAATGGCAAATCACCCCAGTACTTTTGCCAAGAAAACCTGAAATGGAGTCAAGAAATGACTGAACAACCACTTATATTTGTACTTGTCTTCTCCATGAAAGTATAGAGCTTATTTCATTCTTTGAAAATATGTCTCTAGTGCCTAATAAATAGCACATGCTTTATAAGTGCTTTTTATTGTCTAATGATGATGATGAAGAAATAATGAGATATCAAGGTGATATTGTTTATTGATACTGGAAAACTAACAAAGTGAGAGGAGAAAAACTAAAAAATGTGGTTAGGCTGCATAAAAGTAACACTAATTATAGTCATTTCTGTGAACTGCTACCTAATTACCATGTAGCTCAATAATGATTATGTGTATCATTAAGTGTCAGATTAGCTACTATAATTTTTATTTGATTACAGCTGTAAACTCTATACATGCGTATTCTGCCTTCATAATTTGTTGTGAATAGAGCCTGGTCTCTTGCTCTCTTATAACTTTTAAATATTAAGGAGGATACCATAGTACCCTTTCAGATAAATACGACTAGGTTCTGTCCCCCTTTTTTTGTGGGGATACCAATGAAGATTTACTCCTGGTGAATCTTAGAAACTGGTCACATAAAAACAAGGCAGCAAGAGCAGCCCCAGCCTTGCTGCTGACCATAGGATTCTTCTGATATTCTTGTGGATTAGGTGGTTTGGAAATCAAAGTAAACAACAAATTTCTGCATATAGCCTTAAATCTCTTCTGAACAGAGGAAAAGACCATTGGGAACAGCAAGAGCACCATGACCAGATAAATGAAGAATGGGCCTTGAGACTGGATCACAGATCTTGAGCTGACATGCCCTCAGAGACCATCAATCCACGTCCCTTGTTTTAGAGATGAGGACATAAGGGTAAAAGCAGGTGAATGAACTGATCAAGGTCACACAGTAGGGTCTTAATTCAGTTCCTGCCTCCAAATCCAGTGGACTCTGTCATATTACTTCAGAGGAAGATAAAGATGAGGTCTTATTATTTGTAAATCTTTACAAGCTGGCCTAAATTTGATACAAAAGAGCCTGACTTTCTTGCCAATGAATGTCTCTCTAGATTGGAGGAAGATGAGTGAATGCTAGGTGGGTCTAATGACACTCTTTAAGAGCCCATGACTTCTCTGATCTGCATTCATTATCAATGGTACGTTCTTTATTCTTTCAGAGCAATGACTGTGAACTTTACACGACTCTACCCTATTTCTTTTCTGTTATCAAAAAGGGTATGGTCCTATTCCTAGCTGTTATCAATTGCCAATCCTATGGATCTTGCTCCATCAAGGAGAAAAGTAAGGGAAAAAATAAGTATTTACGTAGCACCGACTATGTGCTAGGAACTTTCCAAATGTCTCATTTGATTTTTGCAACAATCCTGGTAGTTTCTATTATTATTGCCATTTTAGAGAGGAGGGAACTAAGGCAGATGGAACTGATATCTATTCACTTCACCAAATGACTGCTATCATACCTAAGACCAAAACATTAGGTTCACACAGCTCTAAGGTTAAATCTGAATTCAGGTCTTGCTGACTTTAGGTCCATCACTCTTTCCTCTAGTTGCCCAAAGGTCACTGAAAACATGGCTGGGAGTTGCAAGACGGAGGGAGGGGTGCAACAGCAACAGATCAATAATCACCTAGGCGCATTTTAGAATTCAAGAATATGAAAGAACATTCATGAATGCTAGCAAGATCAAGATGTGATCATCTCTCTGTGTAGCTAAAGCTGAATAGAGGAAAGGAAATGAGTTTTGAAGTCCTTTAGTATGAGGAAGGCAAGGGTTGGAGCAGAAAGTCTGTTAACCAGGCACTGAATTCACTGAGGAAGGATGGAGTGTCCTAGAGATTGATAGACAACAGCCATCCGAATCTTGATTGAATGAGAGAACTGGAGTGAATGAAACTCCAAGAAGGATAAGTTACTGAAGGATGGCAGCAGGAGAGCAAAAAAAATGACAAGGGTTTACAAAACATATTCCAACTCCTTCACTGACAGTGAGTCGCTGCTGCAAAGTATGATCAAGGAAGTTGGGTCATCAGGAAGGTCCAGGTCTCAGGGAGTGCAACAAGATGGAAAGAGCAAGGAATGAAAAGATTTGAGATGAAAGCAAGTTGGTTACTGATGGAGGAAGTATTCACCAAAGCACATTGGAAAGGGGGGTTAGTTTTAGAATGGAATGTTGGTGGAATCAAGTTGAGGAGTGCAGAAATAAGGGAGGGACAGAAAACAAAGAAAGAACAATGGCAGTTCAGGGTTCAGAATCACTGCCAAGGGGAGCATATGATGATGTGTGAGTGTGTTAATCACTGAGGAATGATTTCAGATAAATGATCATTATCTACAGGGGCTAAGCCTTGGGAGGAAATTACCCCAGAATATCAGGTGGTTGTGTTTACCTGGGAAATAGGGGAGGAAGAGATTGTGGGGAGTGGAAAGGAGAAATGGCCATCAGGGACAACTCAAGGTTGGGGAAAGCTGGAAAGGCTAACAAGTGTAGTGGAGAGGAAGCCAGGAAGTCCTCCTGGGGAGGCACAGAAGAGGCTTTTCTCATTTCAAGACTCTTCAACACAAAACAATTATAGTTTTCCATGGCTCTCTCCAATTTAAACCAAGTCTTCTTTTACCTCATAATCCCCTAATCTTCAATTCATGTTAGTTTTCAGACAGGTTCGTAGTTCTTAACTGAAACTAGGTTCTAATGTTTTGATCTTAGGTATGATGGGGAATTGTATACACATCAATTACTAAGAGAAAGATGGTTCTATTTGTTTATCCTTTGCAAAACTGCATTCTGAAGGGCTGAAAAGCTCAGTAATTCTCCATATTTCTGCCATGGTACATATGGGGATGGTCTCTTTAGGGCTCCATGACAAGAGATGATGCCATGAAGATAACCTTGTCAACAGCTCTCAGCAGTAAGACATTGTTCTCAGAATGTTTGGGGAAGGGCATCTTTTGATGAAGTTTCAAGATTCCCTTCCTCTTGAGTCTAACCAACTAATTTCATGGATACTTCTATGAGTCTGAGCAAAAGTTTGATTCCTTGGCAAATTAAACCAGGTGTTTCTATACTGAATCTCACCATCGATAATAAAAGTTTTCATATGACTTAAGAGAAAAGACCAGTTCAGTTTTAAATCTGAAGTGTGGAAAGGAGAAAGAACATTGTTGTTTTACCTGTAAACTAAACAAATTTCTTCCATGAATCATCAGAGAAAGACATAACTGGATTGAGTTCTACACAATTTTAAAGTTATTTTTCTGGTGAAAATTATACTATATTGCTCAAGCCCTTAAAGCTGAGAAATATTTAATATTTTATATGCAACTGACATGTAGATAACAATGAAGAGGCAATGAGTGCATGGGCTGTGTAGTTCTAGGGTCCTGCTCTCTGATCAGTATGCATCAAGCAAATATTCTGAAACTCTGCTATTTTATAATACTTCTAGTACATGCTCTTGGGTGTCTGCAAGTGTATAACTACACAACTGATCATCAAGAAGGCCTCCTAAAAGCTTATCTGTAAGAAAAATGTCAAAATTATTTAGAATATATGAGAGATATTTATCTTTTTACAGAAAAAGCTCCAAGTCTTTAACTTACTGAAAGAAAATGGAAGATAAATGAAAATTAATTTCCCCTACACTTATTAACTCAATTTGGCAACATAAATCCCCCCTTTTGCTCTAAAATAGATCAAAATCTCAATTGTGATTCAATAAAAGAATGAAATCATTGACAAAAGCCAAACTGTGGTGAGCCAATGGAAAATTGAAAAGCAAAGAGCATTTGGTCTAAGCAAGGGCTAACATTTAAATACATATTTTGGAGACCAGGATAACACATAGTAGGGAGATCAGAGAAGAAATGGGGTGAGGTCATTTTTTTTTCCTGAATAAGAAAGAAATGAACAAGTAGAAATAATAAAATATGAGTGATCAAAACTAAAAGAAAAAGACAAAACTGACTAAATACTCTCCTTGGACACAAAATCTGCAAAAATGACAGCAAAAAGAGACCTAAGAACACTCTCTTGGGTTGCAGAAGCAGTAGAAATCAAGGCAGGGTGACCAATGTAGAACTTCATCTACCTTTATGCATAGGGGACAGAGTGGCTTTCTTGTGTTGGGATTTAAAGTAGGTACTTCATCTGCCTGGGCCTTTACTTCCTTATCTGTGCAATAATGTGCTTAGATTGACTGACTATGAACACTAAGTCTCTTCTTGTACCAACAATCTATGACTCTGTGAGCACTACTTGAGATAGCTATTAATAAAACCCTCCCCTCCCCAAAATCCAACCTCTTTCCTTTTATTATTTTTACCATAAGTCCATTTTTTTCATATCATTCATCACAGGATCTGGCACACAGTAGGTGCTTACTAAATGCTTAATACTTATTAATAAATACAAGAAACCTTTTAGTTAATCTCAAAAAAGTGGGTCTTATGAGCTTTACTCTGGCATAGAAGAAAGAAGGAGAAATTGAAACTGGGTCCCATTCTGCTATGGGCCACAACCTAGAGGAGCTTAAGTAGTTAGTTAGCCTTTCCTGAAAATCTGAGAACAATTCTTTTTTCTTTTCTTTCTTCCTTTTTTCTTTTCTCTCTCTTTTTGTGTTTTTAGAAATGAGGGAAAAGTAGGCTATAATTCATGCATTAATTATCTGGTAATAAAAAAATATCCCAGTGGTATAGCTTGACTCCTAATTTTCTCTTCCTTAGAGAGCTCAAGGAAATATAATATTTAGGTCAAAACAATTATCTTGGTATATCTTTTCTTCAGGGGCCATGGTCCACCTATTTACCCTAAATTTTTCAGGTCTTGCACAAATATATCAGCATAAAACACATATCATGTATATTACAAATGTAGCTAATAATCTGCAAGTAAATGGGTTTCAAACTTTCTTTAGAATAATCATTTTTTACTTTCATAGAATCATATTCCTGGAAGAATTTTTAAGAGTCCAACTAGCTCATTTCTCTTCCCTTAGGCAGGATTCCACCAAAATCATCCCAGATAAATGAAAACTAAGGATTGCCTTTCCCTCTCTTCCCCCACCTTCACATAGTGTCTCTTCTAGTTTTTAACAATCTTAGTAAATTTAGTAAAATTTGTCTTTTGCATGCATATGCCCCAGTTAGGCTCCCAATAGGCTTATTACAATTTTTCTTTAACACAGATGTAGCCATAAACATTTGGCGCTCTGTGCAATATAGGAAGTATATCAAAGTTCTCTCCCCTGATCATTTTAATTAATTCAATGATGATACATAATGCAATACAGATTACTCAAATGAGGTATTTTGTGAAGCCATTGGAATCTTAATATAAGAGATGATCTGAAAAGGAGTCCATCCTAGAGATGCATTTTTTCTAAGTATTAGGTGGTCTTATAGGGTGGTCTCTCCCATAACAGGATTCTACTAATACAAATATTAGAGATAACATTAGAATGAGATTTCAGAGGGATGCTCAGTGGAGCAGGTGTGTGTATTATCAGTATATTTTGAGGGAAAAGGTAATAAAGGAATGGGGATAGACATTATAGGAAGACAACTTGGAACCGGGTTAAGTGATTTACAGTCTTAGCCCTCTGTGAGATCAGGAACAATTTGCTTAACCTCCCAGGTTAAGTGATTTACAGTCCTAGCCCTCTGTGAGATCAGGAACAATTTGCTTAACCTCTCAAAAGCCTCAGCCTTCTCATCTGTGAAATGAAGACGATAACCCTAGCATTGCCTACATCACAGTGCTGTGTTGTGTGGAAGGAAGGGCTTGCATATGCTTTCCAAGAAAAACAGTGTAGCACAATGGAAATTTATGGGGCATTGATTAACTGGGCTCAGAGCTAGGTCCATATTTGAACAAGAGGACAAGAATGGGTAGACTGCTTTGGTGGAAAAAATGCAACTTTCTTTTTTTCTGTCATTTTCAAATTTTATTTCCCCCCTTTTTATTAAAGCTTTTTATTTACAGAACATATGAGTAATTTTTTAATATTGACCTTTTCAAAACTTTCTGTTCCAAATTTTTCCCTCCTTCCCCCCACTCCCTCACCTAGATGGCAGGTAGTCTAATACATGTTAAATATGTTAAAATATATGATAAATCCAATATGTATATACACATCTATACAGTTATCTTGCAGCACAAGAAAAATCTGATCTAGAAAGAGAAAGAAAAAAAAACCTAAGAAGGAAAAAAAATGCAAGCACACATTCACAGAAAGCGTTAAAATGCTATGCTGTGGAAAAATGCAATTTTCTTAAGGATCATAAACATATTCCTGAAACATAGGTCCATTGTTTTACAACCAATATTTTTCAGATGATGGTATATGATTCTAAGTTATGAAACAGTGAAATTTTTGAGGAATTCAACTTAAGTCACTCAAAAGAAAATGGAAAGGCACAGGGCAGACATGAACAAGCTGCAACAAGTTGTTATTGCAGTTGTGTCATTTCAGTCACGTCTGACTTTTTGTAACCTCACATGGGATTTTCTCCGCAAAGACATTGGAAGGGTTTGCCCTTTCCTTCTCCTGCTTATTTTACAGATGAGGAAACTGAGGCAAATGGGGTGAAGTGACTTTCCCAGGGTCAGACAGCAAGCAAATGTATGAGGCTGGATTTGAACTCAAGGAGATGGATCTTCCTGACTCAGGGGCAGGTACAGTTTGAGCTGCACCACTTAGCTGTCCTTGCAACACATTACAAACAAGGAATTGTGGAGGAAGCATGGTGTGAAAGAAGTCCACAAAAACATGCATGATAGAGAAAGATGATGTCCTGTGACAATAGCCAGGGATAACCGATGGACAAGCAGTGTACTTGATTGATTTGCTCAGGATGTCAGAACTTGAGAAAGATACCTGAAACATTACATGGATACTCACTGGCAACCAAACAAGAGAACAAGGACATAAGTCACAGGGAATCCAATCTAATATCAAATCTCGTCATTTCTGCTTTCACACTATAGATCCTATTTGCTACTTTCCCTACACTCATATCATTGCAATCCTGGTGCAAATTCTCATCACCTCCTCCCTGGACTGTTACAATAGTCTGCTTTGGTCTCCTTACCATACAGCTTTCAAAGGAGTCTTCCTAAAGTATAGATATAAACATATCAGTCTCTTCCTCAATAAAATCCCTACTACTATGATCAAATAAAAAAGGTTCTGTTTGCCTTTTAACCTAATTCCTTCTTTCTTCTCCCTTCTTCTTACATGTTATTCCCTTACACATACTCTATGATGCAGAGATACTGATCTTCTGGTTCCTAATTCTTCACACAAGATACTCCATCTCTTGACTCCATCCATTTTCACTGGCCGTCCCCTTGCCTGGAATTTTTATTCTTGGCCTTCTGGGCTCTTTGGCTTCCTCTAATACTCAGTCCAAATCTATCCTTTTGCAAGAGGCCTTTTCTATTCTTCTCCCCCTCCCTCATGTTCCTTTCCTCCAAGGTTATTTCTCCTAACTACCATATTTAGGATATCTCCAAAGTTTTAATGGACTTTTAAGCTTTAATAAGATTAAAACTATATTAAGGTTTTTGAGATGCTATATTCTTTGTACATTGTCTTCCACATTAAAATGTGTGCTCTTTGAGGTCAAGGGTCATGTTTTTCCCTTTCTTTGAAAATGTTTAACACATAATAAGCTTTTCTTAAATGCGTGTTCATTGATTGACAGGATGGGTTAGCATGAATGAGTTACAATCTGCATGGTAGGAGACAGCATCCACAATGATGATATCACAGACCCACTGGAGTATCTGAGTATCCATGTTGATAGTCATCATTATTTTCTGATTTCAGAAGAACATACAGTAAATTCTCAAGGGAAGAATCCAAAGACTAACATGGGAAAGGCAAAAATGTGAAAAGGATGGATTGGGAAAAGGCCTTGCAAAGAAGAATCTCCAGTGAAGTTGTTATGGAAGATGAAGAGAACAGCTCTTGAGCAGATAGGGCTGAGTGAAGGTAGCAGAGAAAGAACACTGATTACGTGAAATGATTCAGCTTAGCTGGGTTGGGGATGGCTGGGATTCTGCCTTTGTGTATCCTGCCAAATGACCTGAGTATCACCAGTGGATGTTTAATATGTGTTTGTGAAAATGAGTTGAACATAGAAGGTGACAGTGGTGGAAGCGTGTTTTTAACTGTTATTTGGGTCAGGTACGGATCCATTTTGCTGAATTCAACAAAACCTCTCATACTGGAAAATGGCAAGAAGAAAAAATCATTAGCAAAGGAATTAAGAGACATAAACCAGTCCTAATTTTGTTTACAATTATTCTGTGACATTTGACAAGTGTCATGACATGGAAAGAGCCACAGATTTGAAGCCAAAAGACCTGGGTTCCTGGGAGAACATTGTAAACAGAAACAGCAAAATTGTGCTATGATCAGCTTTGATAGAGTATTCTATAGCTAAGAAGAACTAAGTCTAAGACAATTCCAAAAGATTTATGATGGAAAATGCTGTCTATGTTCAGAGAGAGAACTATGGAGTCTGAATGCAGATCATAGCATGCTATTTTCAGTTTTTTTTCCTTTCTCCCTTTTGTTCTGATCCTTCTTTTACAACATGACTAATATGGAAATGTTTGATACGATTGTACACGTATAACATATCAGATTGCTTGCTGTCTTGGGGAGGAGAAAAGAAAGGAAGGAGGGAGAAAAAACAGAACTTAAAATCTTACAAAAATGAATGTTAATGTATTGGATTACTTGCCATCTAGGGGAGGAGGGAAGGGGAAGGGAGGAAAAAATTTAGAACACAAGATTTTGTAAGGGTAAATGTTGAAAATTATCCTTGTATGTATTTTGAAAATAAAAGTTTTAATTAAAAAAATGAATGTTGAAAACTATCTTTACATGGAACTGGGAAAAATAAAATATTGGCACCCTCACTTAAAATTTGTGTGACCTTGGGCAAACTACCCAAATCCCTCTGAGTCTGAATGGACTGGATTGGACAATCTCTAAGTTCTTTTCTTGCTCTAAATACGTAGGTCATCTCAGTCCTCTGAGTTTCTCACTTGTACAACAAGGTAATCGGCCGAGAAGGCTTCCAAAGCTCCCTTCGGATGCCAGCTTCTGACGGGGTCCCTCAGTGCCCGGACGTGAGCAGAGCCGGGGTCCCCAGTCGGTCTCCCAGTGCAGTTGCCTGCCTGCTGGCTGGTGAGGGACAAGCTGCTCTGCGAGGCCAGCCCGAAGCCCGAGTCAAGCCCGCCTGCAACACCCTCCGATTCTGCACTTGGGTGGCGCGGTCCCAGTCTGACAACCAGCCCTCTCCTGCAGAGACGCGCCCATCTACTCCAGGCTCCCAGAAGATGACAGCCTCGTGTCTCTCTTCTTACTCCACTTCAGAACCAGCAAGCTGCCTCCCAAGGCAGCACATGTTCCGCTCTAGGGTAGAGAATCCAATCTCCATTTCAGGTGCTCACCGTTCCTCTGCTGCCAGATTTCTCCCCATTAATGGTCTGTCACGGCTGTTAGGTTTACTGAGACAGGCACTTGCTCAACAAACAATTCTGAAAGAGCCTGCTTCTTTGCCGCCGCCGCCGAGAGAATGGAGGGGCAGCCCTCCCGGCCCTCGGTCCAATCACTTGAAGGATGTAATTAAACAGGGTAATCAAGGTAACTATTACAAACACTGTAATCAAACCTAGGTTCATCAAAGCCGGTGGAGGCTGCGGATCCTGGCAGGAGGGAGGAATGTCTTAATCAGTTACATCTCTTAATTAAGTCTCTTAAGAAACTGAATATAACTATATAAAAGGGGAAGTAAAATGACTCCTTCCCTTCCCCTTCTGGAAATGGAAAAGCCATGGGAGCCAATGGGGAGGTGGTCCTTCTTCTTCCTTTTTTCCCTAAGGAGATTGTTTCATTTTGTCCTTGAGACAAGAGCGAGAAAGCCCTCTCTCTGCTCGAGGCTCAGTCTTAAGCGGGATGCTGCATGTGCACGCTCGGCTCTGCCTCCAAGCAAACAACTACAATTTCTCAACTGAAAAACACCTTCCGTGCTCCAGACGTCCCCCAATTAAAACCGGGGACTTCCCATCTCAAACACTTCACTTTGACGAGAGCTTTTCAAGAGCCAGGGATGTGGGCAAGATGGCAGCCCATAGCCTGTCAGGCACACGTTAACCCTTTTTTGTTTAAACTTCTACAGAGATCAGTTTGGTATTTTTCTATTTTTTCTCATTCAATCGTCAGTGTTGAGAGATCCTACAATTGGCCATCATTAGTGGAAGTAGTCATGATGAGCCCTAATGGAAAATTCCCTTAGGAGGGGAAATGGAGAATTGCTGTCGACTCCAAAAAGGATCATGAGGTCAACTGTAACTTAAACTAAAAAAAACTGTTAAAGATATCAACAGGGGACAGCTTGATTTGGCTTATGGTCTGTAAACACAGGCGAAGGGTTTTTTTTTTTATTTTGTTTTTAAATTAGGTGCATTTCTGCAAAGACAGGCAGTAGAGCACAGTGGGGGCAGAACCAGCAAGACAGGCTTCGATCCCTGCCAGAACACCTACAGAGTGGCAGCAAGATGCTCACTGGGACTCTCAGTCACAACACAATTGCATAACCATACTGGTTGGAGGCGTTCCCTCACCAGGATCTCCATAAAACAACAAAAAACACAGGTCCGGGTCAAAAAATACAGATTTTTACTTTACAACTCTTGTTTGAAAGTCACCAGATTCTTATTTCAATCTTCACCTTCCCACAGGGTCTGCTACTCACAGTCATTAGATATGGCCAGCTCCGGCTGGCTCCTCTTTATTCCCCTCTAGACTGTGCTCCTAATTTTTCAGACTTCAGTGCCCACTTCTCCGATTTTAATGGGTGCTTTTTCTGTGGCTTGTGTTTGTATCCTGAGCGCTCAGTACAATTCCTGACACCCAGGAAGTGCCCAATGTTCATTCCTTGGCTAGCACTATGTGCTCTGAGACATTCTCCGAACCAAGATATATTTATACAATGATAACCTCAATGGCTTTAAATAACAGAATTTTAGGGTTTGTTGAGTTGAATTTCAGAGAGTCCCTAAGAGCTTTTGAGCCCTGCTTTCTGCCCTGCTGCTGTTCCCTAAAGATAATCAGTTGCCTCCATCCAAACACAGATGTAGTGTCTCTCCCAATTACAATGTGAGCTCCCTGAGAGCAAGGACTCTTTTTCTTTCCTATCAGCAATGCTTAGCATAATGCTTGACACACAGAAATATTTCATAAAAGCTTTTATATTCATTCATTTATCCTTAGAAAGAACCTTCATAGAACTTGGTTTTGATTCAAGTTCAAAAGAAAAGAAAAACCCAATATTGAAGCCCATGAGATGAAAAATATATTCAAATAATTTCAACATGAGTAATATCCACAAGGGTTTTAAGGGAAAATAAGTTCTTACCAGCTGAATAAGCAAGTTAGTTAGATCCGTCAGAGGTTTATTAATAAGCAAAAGGTCTTCAGCAGCCTGAGTGTGTTCTCCTGTAGCATTTTTCTGGGCCTTCAATGAGAGAGAGAAAAAGAAATGGTCACCTTGTTGCATACTCAGAAGTAAAAACAGTGGTACAAATCTGAATGGGAACAAAAAAATCAAAAGGATGATAATCATTCTTAGAAGCAAATAAACAGTAGCTATGGGTGAAAGGTTTTTATCCACTGTACCCATGAGAATAAGTAAAAGAAAATTTAAGTATTTTCTTTTTTTCTTTTTCTTTTTTTTTGCTGAGGCAATTGGGGTTAAGCATCACACAGCTAGGAAGTATTAAGTATCTGAGGCCAGGTTTGAACCCAAGCCCTCCTGACTTCAGGGCTGGTGCTCTTATCTACTGCATCACCTAACTGTCCCAAATTTAAGTATTTTCAACTAAATATATTGCAAAGAAAATATACATCCTATCAAATATACACTTTCTATATACCTGAACATGCTGAAGGAATAGGCTGAATAAAATCCAAAGGTTATTTTATGCATATATTTTATACATATATATATAATGTTTAAGGTTTATATACTTACACATAAATACATACATGGAGATGCACACATATATTAATATATATGCACATACACATATGTTGCTATGCTGATTAATTTCAAACACATTGGTTTAGCTTTATTAGAAGGGACAAATAGGAACAAGAAAATCAAAAGGGCATTTATTTTATCTATTCTTAAAGGAATTTTATAGCAAATACATAAAAGTGGTAGGGGTTTTTGATTTCTGAACCTGAATTATTTGAGATGAAAGAAACATTTATTTCTTTAGCATGTAATTTTAAGTAATTACACATTTCATGCTCATTTTCTAGTCATTTTTCATTTTTGGTCAGAGAAGAGAAGGCAATACTCCTTTCTAAAGCATGTAAGGCAAGTGGGTGTGCTGCCTTAGGTCAGTGGCTGGGATTTCTGGTCCCCTCTCTAGAAAGTTAATGGGTTCATTGCTTCAGGCTGAATGACAGGATTTCCAAAATCCATTTTCCTTGATTAAAGGTACTCAATTAAGAATTAATGTTCTGGACACAAAGTAGATGCCCATCAACCGAAGAATGGATAAATTACTTGTACCTATTTTAATATATCATAAAAATAAAGGACATAAAGAATTCACAGACTGAGGGAAGACTGAAATGAATTGATGCAGAATACATTGTGAAGAACCAGGAAAACAACATACACACTGACAACAATGTAAAGGGAAAGAACAACAATTCAAAGTGAACACTGCTGATTATAATGACCAAGTATGGCCCTAGAGAAGAACTGGAAAAATGAATTGCCCTTTTTCTGGTGGAAAAGGAGAGCAGAGTTCCTGTTGAGAGGAATATTGCATGTATTCTAAGCCAGGGTTGTTGTGTTATTTCATTTTGCTGAACTACTCTTTGTCTCTTTCTTCTTCTTGGCCACAAGGGAGAGCTCACTGGGTGGGGGGGGGAGGATTAATTAATGAAAATGATGTAAAAATAAACCAAAAAAAAACCAATAGAAGAAAGAAAGAATGTTCATCCCAAATAAAAGAAAATCTATCTTCTACATGGACCAAATTACTTCCAATTACATCAGAACCAAATGAACTGAAGGTACCTATCTATTAGCCTTGAACCTCTATGTTTTCCACTGGTTTATGAGCTTATGTCTAAAACTCCATTAGAAAAATGGAGATTTGTCATAGAAAAGACTGCAGCATTAACCTAGAAATCTCAATTCCACTTTTAAATCTCTGATGGGGATGATCTTTTAACTATGGCAGTTGGTCAATCTAGAGATTTCTATATGTTTTTAACTATGATGTGTGACAGTTGGAGAATCTAGGTATTTCCTTCCTGAGGATATAAGTAGGTAGAAAAAGCCTGGGATGTAAGGATGTGTCAAGGACTCATCCCTCCTTTTAGATCCCTGCCTTATACTCTATGCAGAACTGAAGGTTGATTCTTATAGCCAATGTAAAAATTGGCTGCCTGTGCATCTGCCACAGAAAGCCCTTAGTCTTGGTGAGGGCTTTCCACCCTGTTCAGTGGCCCCAATCACCCAGCCACTCTTTTCCAATTATCCATGCACGACAATTAAGAAGAGTTTGGGGATTCAAAAATGAATGGAGGGAAGCAAGTCCCACTTGTGTTCAGGGCAAAAGTAAGTAAGTGGACCCACCAGTAGAAGGGAAAAGAGCTCATGACCAAAGAAGGAGAAATCTCTACAACCCTTCATTTGGATAAGCTTTTCTTAGACAGCTGGTCTCGGCCAGTGTCTCAGAAAACACTGGCCCCACTATCTTTGTAGTTTTATTTGGATCCCTTTCCTTCTTACCTACATTGCTTTTCTTTATTGTCAATAGGAAACATGAATGAGAGAAGGAGAAGAAAGAAAGATATCACAAGGGCACAAATATCACCTCAAGTTCTCTCCGAGTTATCAGAGCTAGAGGGCTAAAAGCTGCAACTTCACTGCATCAGCTCCCCCCAAAGATGCGCGAGAAAAGATCTTCAAAGAGATTGTGACTCAGGTTGTGGGATTAATGGAACAGCACGGATTTATGGCAACCTGATGAGGAAGGTTGCAGTTACCTGGGGAACCAGGTCCAATCCCTGGGACCTCTATTAGGGAAGGAACTCTGGACCTGAAATCCAACATGTACCCAGACAACAAGCAAAATCCCTCCATGCTTCAGTGGTCCCCAAGTCTCCTCCCTCTCCAAAGTGAGCCTGGTGAGGGGCGAGTCAGGGTATAATTAAATAGTTTATTTCTGATAATACACAAGGAAGCTATGAGATATAAAGGCTTGGAGTGAAAGAAATAAGCCCTAATTCTACCAGTGGTAAACTAGGTGAGTCCAGGATCAATCATTAAATCTCTTAGCTACTCTTTAAAATTTTTAAAAGTATGACTGGAAAAAAAGCTATAAGAAGCCATTCCTACTTCATCCTTTTGCAGAGGTGGAAGTTCCACAAGTGTTGTTCATTGTACATAATTTTTTTTTTGGCTGAGGCAAGTGGGGTTAAGTGACTCAGGGTCACACAGCTAAAAAGTGTTAAGTGTCTGAGGTCAAATTTGAACTCAGGTCCTCCTGACTTCAGGTCTGGTGCTCTATCCACTGCACCACGTAGCTGCCCCTATTGTACATATTTTTTAAGACTTTTTTGATGTATTAATCATTTGTGTTGACTTTTTCCTTTTTTTGTCTTTTAGAAATATTTTTTGTGGAGACTGGGAAAAGGATACTAGAGAAAACTAAGGTGATGTAAAAAAAATCAATAAAAAGTTAAAAAAAAAACCATAGGCCATGGAAAGATTGTCCTAACAGTCTCCCTCCAAGTTGACAACAACCCCTAAGTCATCCCCACTCTCTCATCAATCTTCAATCCCTCCTGTCTCCTGGCTGCTTCTCTATTACTAGCAGACATGCCCATATCTCCCCCATCCTCTTTTGCTCCCTCCATCCCTAGCAGTTATCATCCTGCATCTCTGCTCCCCTTTGTGGTCACACTCTTGGAGAAGGCCACCTAAAACAAGTGTCTCTGCTCTCTCTTTCTCTTAGGTCTGAGTGATCTACCATTCAGCTGGAACAGCTCCCAGGCTCTCATCTTTGCCAGTCTAATGGCCTTTTCTCAATCCTCCTCCTCCTCGACTTCAGCAGCCTTGGACAACATGGCACCTCATCTCTCTGGGTTTCCATGGCACTGCTCTCTCCTGGCTCTCCCATTCCCTGGCTGCTCCTTCTATGTCAAACTTGCTACACTTCTGCTGGGTTGTGCATCCCCTGATCATTGGTGCTCCCCAAACTCCCTCCACCTTATTTCATTTGATGGATCTTATCAGCATCTGCAGATGAATCACCATCTCTATGCAGACGATTATTCAGTCCTAATATCTCTGATCTCTAATGTCACATATACAACTCTCTTGAACATCTCGATAGGGACATCCAATAAATCTCAAATTCAACATGTCCAAAAGTGAGCTCATGATCTCTACCTCCAAACCTTCCTCCCTCCCCTCTTCCTAACTCTTCCACCACTGTCCAAGACCTGGACTCTTCATGCCCTCTGGCCTCCTGTGTCTAGTCTGTCCCCAAGCTCTGCCACTTCCACCTTTGTGACATGTCCCCTTTACTCCTGTGACACTTTCACCATCCTGGCATTAATCCCCTGGCCCCTGCATTTCTAGATTAGTGAAATAGCCTTCAGGGCAGGGGGAAGGTCCTGCCTGAGCCTTTTCTTGCTCTAGCCCAGCATTCTCTGGGCTAGATCTAAAGCCTCCTTATACCCACCAGGACCAAATGGAAAGCCCTTCAACCCCCAGCCCCTTCCTACCTTTCCATTCCTTCCCCACTTTATTCCTCTGAAATCAGGCACTTTATGCAGGGCTCGGAGTCAGAAAGACTCAACTTCCTGAGTTCAAATCCAGATTTGGGTACTTACTAGTTGGGTGATTCTGTCTGCCTCAGTCTCCTTATCTGTAAAATGAGCTGGAGAAGAAAATGGCAAATGGCTCCAGTATTTTTGCCAAGAAAACTCCAGATGGGGTCATCAAGAGTCAGATGCAAGTAGAATGACTGAACAACCTGGGGATCCCAGCTTCCTTAGTGTTCCTCACACAAGACTCTTCATCTGCTGGTTCCATGAGTTTTCACTGACTGCCCCCCCCCACCGCCTGGAATGGTTACCCTGCTCCCCTGTCTTCCTTGAACTCCTTCAGATCCCAGCAAAAAGCTTCTCCTTCCCCCTTAATGACCATGTTTTCCTTCCACGATGGTGTCTCCAAGTTATCTCAGACCTATTTCCTTGGCATACCATTTTTGGTGTGTGATCTCCACCCTGGTTTTGTTTTTTTGCCCTTCTTTGCATCTGCAGTACTTAGCACAGTGCCTGCAACACAAAAGGCACTGAAGAAATGCTTGTCCATTGACTGACTGGAAAATCCCCCCATCAATGTAGATTGGGAACTCCTCTTTAACAGGAACACTCAGAAGAGATGGGTCAGAGACAGGATTTGAAAAAAAAAATAGCGTGCTTAATAAATGTGCATTGACTTGCTTTAAAAAAATCACTATATTTTGAGGTTCACAACAGTTATAGTGCAATCACTGTACTCATGTACAGTCAGAAAATATGGGGGTTCATTTCCAGCTCTGACACTTACTAGTTGTGTGACTTTGGGAAAAATCACAACCTTCCCAGGTCATAGTTTCTTCATCTGTAAAATATAGAGAGTGCCTCTTATACTACTGACCTCCCAGAATTGTTTCAAGGAAAACGCTTCCTAAAGCAATCTCTCAATATACATTATAACTTGGATCATAAATGGAAAAGAAATGCTTTGCAAAGGTAAAAAACTCTATGTAAATGTTTGGTAACATGATCATGAAAGCTGGCTTCTTCTACTCTTAAACTTTTTCTGGTTTCAGAACAGTTATTTTTCTTTCCTCTTTTTTTTTAAAAAATATTTTTTAATAAGCATTGCTTCATGAATTATGCTGGGAGAGAAAAATCAGAACAAAAGAGAAAAACCACAGAAGAAAAAAAAGAAGTAAACATAGCATGTCCTAATTTATATTCAGTCTCCATTGTTCTCTCTCTGGATGCATTAGGCATTCTCTATTCAAAGTTTATTGGGATTGCTTTGGATCACTAAACCACTGAGAAGAACCAAGTCTTTCATGGTTGATCATTGCACATTCTTCTTGTTATTGTGTACAATGAATTCCTGGTTCTGCTTGTTTCCCTCAGCCTCAGTTCGTATAAATCTTTCCAGTCTTTCTAAACTCAACTTGTTCATCCTTTTTAATAGAACAATAATATTTCACCACCTTCATATTCACTTTCAATGTGTTCAGTCATTCCCCAATTGATGGGCATCTACTCATTTTCCAATTCATTTTCCCATTTTTTGCTACCACAAAAAGAGCTGCTGCAAACATTTTTGTACATGTGGGTCCTTTTCCCTCCTTTATGATTTCTTTGGGATATAGATTTAGTATTTTGGGTCACTCTGGGTCAAAGGGTATGTACAGTTTTATAGCCTTTTGGGCATAGTTCCAGATTGCTCTCCAGAGTGGTTGGATCAGGAACAATTATTTTTCAAAGCAAATGTAGGTTACATTAAGGAAAATCTTAGCTCTGGGACTTAAAGAAAACTGAAGAGAGACATGATTTTAAAAGCATTTGTAGTTCACGATTTCAGGGGAATGTGTCTTAGATGCACACTCCATCTATTTCCCAACTGCCATTGCTCATAATTCAGTCTTCAGTATTTATCTTAGTTTCTTTCAGGGCTGGCACCAGGTATCATGGTTGGTAATGGAGATCAAAGGCAGCTGTCAAGGATGCCAAAAAGAGTACATAGTAAACATGATGAGGGGGGATTCAGAAAGGTAATTAATTGTACTGCATTCTATAATTGAGTTAAGGAGAATGAAACATGATTAATTCATCACCAAATTTTTATGAATATATAAAAAGGAGCATTTTTGATGAAGGCAGTAAAAAGATATTCATGAGTGTCTTCCTAATCATTTATACAAGGAGATTTCCATTGTTCCGGGGTCCTTCAGTTTCTGATCCTTTTCATCTATAATCTACCTGACAATCTTTCATTAAAAGCATCAAAGCCATTTTTTGAGAGGAACTATCTATTGTATCACAAAGAATTTACAACCACCACAATGGGATCAAATATAAGAAATGATATACTTTTAAGAAAAAGAGATTTTTCATTGTGCTAGTGTGACAGGAAGTGGGGGAAAAAAGCCAAAAGAAATCTAGTGTTCACAAGGATCTGACACTGTTTTATATAGTTTACTTAAAATTAATGTAGGAATATGTGAAAGAAAAAGTTAGGTTGTTTTCATTAGCTTTTTAGAAAAGAAATGAGTGCCAAATAAATATCAAGTATCTATAAAAAGCCCTCCCTTACTTGGGAACCTTAAGTGGAGTTGCTTACTGTATTATGTTATGCCAGAAAGTCACCAGGTCCAAATTAGCTATGGTAGGAACTATTTTTCTTAATAGTAACTACTGTAGACTAAACAAATATCCTAGAGATCTAATGTTAGCTCTGCTATTGTGAGCTTTGGAAAAGCATTTGGTCAATCTGCTTTTGCTTCTGAAAAAACAAAACCCCAAAATTCTGTTGTTTATCATTTGTTATTTCAACAGGAAAGTATAAGAAAATAAGGAACTAATGTTCTAAATTCTAGATGATCAAAACATGAAAAATGCTTTTAAAAATTAATATTACTGGGCAATTAGTGCAATTAGTTTGAGCAGGGAAGTCTACACTATTAATCACTAAAGTCCCTTTGAAAAATTTGATCATTTGTTGCTAATTGTCAGAGGTTACAGTTCTGATCCCTGAAATGGGCCAGTCAGCTTTGTTTCATAGCCCAACTCCCCTAATCCCTAAATCAAAATTTCATGCCTAGGGTCACAAGGGGAAACAAGAGAGAGGGTACAGAGATCAATCAATGGCAAACAATTGCTTCTAGCAAATCAACTCTCAGTGCACATTCAATGTATAGAAGGTCAATGGGGCAATCTTTGTGTGTGAACGCTGAGCAGGGAAATATTCCCTTTCCTCTCTGGAGCTGGGGTTCCAGGCCAGTCCTGAGCTGAATCTAAGACAGCTGCTCGGTTCCTGAGTGGGATGGTTAGGGGCCACTGTGGGTCACTCATGGTCACTCCCTCTGCTTCCCTTAGAAATCCTATAATCAGGTCTCCTATTCCTGATGGAAGGCTCTTCTCTCTCTCTTTCTATTCTCCTTTTAAATAAGTCTATTTTAACAGAAGAGAAGAGGAGAAATGGCCCGGGACAGCCCTCATCATCCGCCCGCCCACAGAATACACCAGTCACCTGCAACGCCATCCGAACGATGTTGGACGTGTAGATGAGCATGTAATGCAGAATGTCAAGCAGGGAAAACAGCAGCGCATTGGCCGTCTTGATGTTGTTCTTGTTATCCATGTCCAGGTACAGTGCTGAGGTTTCAATTAAAAGGTTGCGTATATGATGGACCAAACCTGAGGGGGGAAAATGGAAAAATCAAGCAGATAAGAACCTGTGTCACTATAAATTATGGCCCCAGAGAGCTACCTGCCGGAATTGGGGATGGGAAGGTCATAGTCCTCACTGGGGAGGAAGGAGAAAAAGGCAGAAACAAACTGGGAGGTCCACAGGTGAGAACAAAGAGTAGTGAAGTGCGGGGTGGCAGCTTGTGAAAGGCCTGGAATTCCAGACAACCGAGTTTGTTCTTTTAGTTACAAGGAGATTTCCCAGGTTTCAAAGCAGAACACTGCAACACGGCAAAAGCAGGATTTTCTAAAGGTCGTTATATGAATGGGGGCAGGGAATAAGAAATTGGGGATAAGAAGACCAGCTGGAGTCTGCTGGAATTGTGAACTAGTGAGGACCCAAACTGAGGCATTAGTACAGCGATGACAACAGAAGTGAAAAAGAAAAAAGCACTGAAAAAAGAATCAACCATAAAGATGGTCAAGGAAAAGAGGGAAAGACTCAAACCTGAGTAAATGAGAAGAGTAATGATGTTAGTAATAGCATTGATAGAAATAGAGAATATTTTAGGGTAGCTATCATTTTAGTTGTCAACATGTTGCATCTGGGGTGAAAATAGAACACTCCAAGAGAAAATGTCCAGGAGACTAATTGGAAATTAGGCTGGATTTTGGGAGGAAGGTCAGGGAAATATAGATCTAATGGGTACCCACACAGAGGCAATCCCTGAAGCTGCAAGAGTGTGAATTCTCAAAGAAAGTGAGTAAAGGAAGAAGAACAGAGGATGGAGCACCAAACTGGGGATATCTACAATGAGAAGAGGAGGAAAAAAGGCAATCCCTAGAATTAGAAGAATATTCAAAGCCTGGTTACCTCCAAGTGTGACTTTTGGCAAGTGAATTCACTTCCCTAAATCCTCACTTTAAAAAAAAATCATCCACAAAATGGGCCTAATGCTACTTGTACTCCCTATTTCACTGGGTTGTTGTAAGGTTCAAACCACACAAGGAATATGGAATAGTTTTGTTTCTATAAAGTGCTATAAAATGTGTGCTTCTGTCAGTATAATAAAGGAAAAAAACAAATTGAGTGAAGGATTTTTTTTTTTTGCTACAATCACATCATATACTAATTCACAATGGAGGTGGATTCCTTATAAATAGCGATGTCCTCCAGATACCCATTTGTGGATATAGCCTCAGGTTCTTCTCAACAAGGTCCATAACCAGTCAAAAGACTGGCTTAATGATCCAAAGTGGAAAAATTAAATGGAAAAATAATGCCTATTGCTCCAAGGGTGACCTGCAGTTGGATGGTCAGTCTATCAGCACTTCTTTCTTGGACAGACATGGCAAATGGACTAGGAGCTGATTACACTCTGAGTAAGGAAGGAGAGAATGAGATAGATGGCATGGGAAAGTGATCCTAATCTGCTCTGTGACCCCA
>JAJPUD010018050.1:0-29681 GCA_023553655.1 Myrmecobius fasciatus
AAAAAAAATGAGTCCTTCTGGTTATTTTCAGAATTTATCCCTAGCCTCAGATCTTTCTGAGTTTAAGTATTCTTAAGGGCTACCTGGAAGAAAGATGCAAAAGAAATTGCATGGTCCCTGTTTTCATGAATTTTACCAAATTTAATCACTAATTGCATTCAATTTAACAGATAATTTAGTAGATAACTTTCTTATGAAAGACTCCATGCCAGGCAAAGAGGATAATGATAATGATGATGATGATGATGATAGACATTTCTATACTGTTTTATGCATTGTAAAGTACTTTACATACGTCATCCCATTTGATCCTTACAACAGACATATAAAGTAGGTGCTATTATCATTTCCATTTTACCTATGAAGAAACTGAGTCTAAGAGGTAAAATGATTTGCCCAACGTCACATTAGAGTGATGCAAAATATGTGACAGAATTTCCTCTCTCAAAAGCCTAACCATTTAGTAATGAATATAGCATAAAACAGGTACTCAGAATAACAGGACAGAAATTTGAATATGACTATATACAAATAAAGTATTATGACACTAGGAAACACTTCCATCTGGTGAGATCAAAAAAAAGGAAGCATGAAAGAAGTGGTATCTGAACTAGATACCGAAAGATGAGAGGAATTTTAGCTTATGAAGTTGGAGGATGGAAAAGAGAAGTTATGTTACAGGACATAAGGAATTATGAACACAGGGAGGAAGGAAAAAATTGAAAAAATGATATATAGTGCAGTTTGATTGGAACATAGGTCACATGAAGGGGAGCAATGTGAAATGTGGCTGGAAAGGTAGATTCAAGGACTTGGTGTTCAAAGTGAAGAGACTGAATTTTATCTTGATGAAGCCAGCAAGAGTTTTGAGTAGAAAAATGACATGGTCTGATGGGATCCTAAAAAAATTGCTCTGGCAATGATGTAAAAAGAAGAAATAGGGTCAATAAAAGAGATTGAGAGAAATAAGAATTTTTAGGAGATAATTGTAATAGATTAGGCAAGAAGTGATGAGGGACTGAATTACAGCAATTAGTTCTCCCTTCCAGTTTTTTTTTTCTTTCCAATCCATGAATGGACTGATTTCTGTCTTTAATTTGGACCCTCAATTTTAGTGTTGTCCTTGACATTTTACTTAGCCCTACCCCCACACACACTCTCATATAGTACTTCTGTGAAATCAAAACTATAGCACCTACTATTAAGAGAGATATTGAACCAATCAATATCTTCAGTAGAAAAGAAATCTTATTAATAACATTTGGGTTTTTTACATCATTAATAGTTCTCCAAGTATCCCTTCTCCTCCCCCTTCTCAGAGAACCATGCTATATAACAAATAATGTTTTCAGCAGACTTTAATTGCTCACTAAATGTTTATTGGATATGTGTAATCAAAATAATCTGTGTTGAAATCCAGTTCTTCGATGCAAAGTGGAATAGAAGCTTTGGAAGTGAGTCCTGTGTGAATGAACCTAGATTATTATGATTCTTCCCCTCTTCCCCACTTGTGCCTCCAATGAGGAAGACATTAATCAGTACAACTCATAACATTGCTGGCACACTGAGGTTCTATTTTGAAATCCCTAATGTGACAGTCTGAGAAACACAATAAAAAAAGATTAGTGTCTTTGTATCTAAATCCATTTATTTCAGAATGCTTCACATAGGTAACTGCCAGAAAGATGCAAATTACAAATAACAAATCTTGATTTACTTAAGGATTGCAAAGCACTATCAACAGTCTTATGATGAAGATAGTATAAGGTTCATCATCTATTTTACAGATAACATAATGGAGACTCTGAGAGGTAAAATTGATCATGTTTATGCTGATGTTAAGTGTTTTAGAAAAGTTTCAAACCCGGGGGCAGCTAGGTGGCGCAGTGGATAGAGCACCAGCCCTGAAGTCAGGAGAACCTGAGTTCAAATCTGGTCTCAGACACTTAACATTCCCTAGCTGTGTGACTCTGGGCAAGTCACTTAACCCCAATTGCCTCAGCAAAAAGCAAAAAAAAAAAAAAAAAAAAAAAAAAAGTTTCAAACCCAATTTCCCTGACTCCAAGTCTAGCATCCAATCTATCACATTAGGTCTTTTCTCTAATATTCTTATAGCTATCAAGAATACTATCTTTATTTTTTGTGAGATCCTTTGAAAGCTCAGAACATGTGGTCTCCTCTAATTTCATTCATGATGAAGCAAATAGAAGTAAGGGAATACTTGCTCCTATGAGCATTAACGTAGAAAGAAGCTTCTGGCTTTAAGAGAATACATTGCAAGGCCACAAGAACTCAGTAATTAATGGATAAATTCAAGAAAGAAAGGACAAATCCACATGAAGTTTCTAGAGACTTGACTCAACTACAGTATCACTCTTGGAAATGAAAAACTTGGATCCATCCAGAACTAAGCTACAGCACTATAAAAATATTGCTACTAAAAATCAGGACAGAAATAATAGGGGGCAGCTAGGTGGCGCAGTGGATAGAGCACCAGCCCTGAAGTCAGGAGGACCTGAGTTCAAATCTGGTCTCAGACACTTAACATTCCCTAGCTGTGTGACTCTGGGCAAGTCACTTAACCTCAATTGCCTCAGCAAAAAAAAAAAAAAAAAAAAAAAGCAAAAAATAAATAAATAAATAAATAATAGCAACAGTCCCAATGGTCCTTATGGTGTAAAATCCAAGCTTATTATCAATGTCCAAGCCATTAGTCACATAACTGGAGTCACATAACTGGAACAGTTGGACAGTGCACATTGGTTCCAGGGTCTCTCAGGCTCAGAGGTGTGGTCTAATATTAGTACATCATAACTTTTGTCACTGAATGGCTGTGGAAAGACAACCACGATGAATTTAGTTCTGAAACAATTTGTCATCTAGACCGTCTTCCAGAAAGAAAAACAACAAATGTACTTAGAAGACTGAGTTTGAGGACAAGGCTGGATTCTAATCCAAACTATGGAACTACTTAGATTGAGTGACTCTGAGGGAATAATTATCCCTCTCTAGACCATGTTTTGTTTTTCATATGTAAAAGGAATGAGTTGTATTCTAAGGTTCCCTTCTAACTTAAAGGAATTATAATTTCATACTAAATAGTGATCAGATGAAAGTAGCATTGAGTTCCCCATTCTCATCAATGTGCTGGCAAATGGTAAACAACTGGTTGTCAAAAAAACAGTACTCAGGACACACTTTTAAGTTTGACTTGCATTATTAACACTTTCTGCATCATTTTCTTAAATCTAGACAATAAAGAAATCGAGCTCTGACATAGTCTTTGCCAATTTTTAAGGTGTAAATTCTCACACTGGAAATTTAACAATCAAGTCTCATGAGCCAATAAGAGCTGACTCTAGCACACTTTTGCCCAACTCCATCCTTGTCAGCACAGGAGTTTCTTTGGACATGGATAATAAAGTCGTTAACCAGAAGGAAGATGATTTCTGAGATTTGATCTGTTTGGTCATTGCAGTCCTATCCAACTGTCTATGACTCCATTTGGGATTTTATTGGCAAAGATACCAGAGTAGTTTGCTATTTTCTTCTCCAGCTCATTTTACATATGAGGCAACTGAGGCAAATAGGGTTAAGTTATTTCTTCAGGATCACACAACTAGAGGAAGTGCCTAAGGCCAGATTTGAATTCAGGAAGATGAGTCTTCCTGACATCAGGTCATCAGTCATCCATTGTACCACCTAATTGTCCATTTGAATTCTATGACCGCAGCCACCATCACTACTGCCCTTCACAACAAAGTGGGTAGCACTTGTGATTATAATTAGAGTTGTAATATGGTTATATTAAGCTGTTCTTTCCTGGTTCTCCTTCTACTTGTCTGACCACTGCTCAGTCACCTTTGCTTGTTCTTCATCCATGGAGATCCATTGCTTCACAAAGTCTCTATCCTATATCCTCTTTTTTTTCTCCTTCAATAAAATCTCAATTGTTGATATTAGACATAATGGCTTCAATTGTCATCTCTATGCAGATGATTACCAGATCCAATATTTCTATAAAACTATAGTCCTGCTTCACCCAATGCCTTTTGGACCTCTCAAATTGGATATCTCATAAGTATTTAAAATCAACATGTCTAAAACCAAATTCATTATCTTTATCCCTCAAACCACCCTTATTCACAACTTCCTGTTATTTTCCTTTTCTATCCTCTCAATCATCCAGGTTCATAACATCAATGTCATCATCAATCCATCACTTACAATCACCCCATATATCCAGTCATTTTCAAATTTCATCATTTTAAATTTCTTTTGTCTATGTCCCTTCTTTCTACTCACAGTCACCATCCTAATATATGTTCTCATTGCCTTTCTTGTAGAATATTGAAACAACCCTCTAAATGGTTTCCCTTCACTCTTCATTCTAATCTATCATCCATTCACCTACCAAAGTGATTTTCTTAAAATATAGATTTGATCATATCACCCCAGCACTCAATAAACTGTAATGGCTTCCTGTTACCTCTGGGATAAAAATAAAAATAAAATATAAAAACTTCTGTTTGGCACCTAACATTCTTCATCACTTCCATTCTTCTTTACTCCCCTCCACACTCTGCAATCCAGCTGTTCTAACCTGCTATGCATGGCGCATGTTACTCCATTTTATTGGCATGTAGCATGCACCATGCACAGCAGGTGAGTACTGCTCCGTTTTATTGGTTACATACCTTTTTCACAAGTGTTTTCCATGACTGGAATGCTCTCTCTCCTGACTCCTGTCCCTTCCCTACTCTTGTTTCCTCCAATCTTATTCAGAAAGCCTTTCTCTATCTCTTTTATTCTCCTGCTAATTTCTTTCCTTTGAGTTTATCTTCCGTGTACTCTATGTATCTTGTATATAGTTATTTACATGTCATCTTCCCTTCTCCATTAGATGGTGAATTCTCAAGGGACAGTGTTTTGTTCTTTTTGTATCCCTACCTCTTAGCACAATGACTAGTACATAGAAAATGCATAAAATGCTCATTGACTGTTATTTAGTTTCTTCTAACTTCTGCTGAATTTTTCACTTGATAGATAAGTACCTGAAAGAAAATCTATTTCTCAGTTGATATGTTTGTCAATTTTTAAATCTCCAAATAATTTACTTCTCATTTCCTACTATATCTCTTCCTTTTCCTCACTTTCCATAAACTTTCATATGTTTATTTGATTTTTTCCCTTCAAGGTAAGTAAGCAAAACTTCCATCTCTAGGGCCTAATGGATGGGATATGTATTATTATTGATGTTGGTGATGATATAAGGAGTGATGACCATAATGGTGGAGGAGGTGGTGATGGTGGTATTAGATTGTGGTAAGTATTATAGTGCTGATAGAAGAAGAGCTAGTGGCCATGGTAGTGATGATTGTCATAATGGAGGAAAAGGTGGTAGATTCTATCATATTGATGATGAAGCTTTATAGTACAGAGGCAAGAGTGCTACATTTAGAATCACAAGCAAATTGGTTAAAATTGAGGCTCCACCATTTATTAATAGTGTAACCTTAAAAATTTTACTTTCTTTTCCCAGACTTTAATTTTCTCATATGTAAAATGAGGGATTTAGAGTAAGTAGTTTCTAAGTTCCCTTCAGCTATAGTTCAGCTATAAAGTTCTAGAATTGCATGTTGGAAATGATAAAAGTGATGTGTATGGGGGATATTTGATGGTAAGGATGGAAACAAGGAAAGTAAAAAAAAGATGATAAAACTTTACATCAGATGACCTAAAATTGAATCCCTGATACAACCTTTAGTAATTATGGTTTAGTTTCTCTAATTGTTCTTCAAGATATTTCCAAAAAAAAAGAACATATTTGAGATAAGTATAAGAAAATGCTTATAGAGCTCCTGACTGACAAATTTAAGTTGCTTGACTAAAATAAACTACATGGTCGGGTACTGAAAGGCTAGGTGGATGTATTTGCTCATAAGTCATCGATGATCATTTAAGCATCATGAAGAATAGCAAAGGTAAAGAAGGGAAAGGTTGCCCCAGTCACAAAAATAAGAGTGAAAAAGGAATTCCTGAAATTATAGACAAATAATTTTTATTCCAATTCCTATCAAAAATCTAGAATCTATTGATAAAAAGATAGTGAATATATAAAAAGATAGCACTAACTATGCCAAACTAATCTAATTTTCTTTTTTAAGAATTGCTAAATTCTATCAAGCCAATATAGATCTGGTTACTTCGATTTTATAAAAATCACTGGAAAGAATTTCTCAAACCATTCTGGAGGACATGTTAGAGAAATATAGGGTAGATGATAGAACAATGAAGTGCATTTAGAGTTGGTTGAATGGTTGAACCCAAAGAAGAGTCATTAATTGTTTGATATCAATTTGGAAGATTTCTTGTGGCATTTGCCTGCTACCTATGTTTGTCTTATGTTCTTCAACATATTTATAAATGATTTGGATAAAAACATAGATGCCACAATTTTCAAATTTTCAGTTGATACAAAATTGAAAGAAATGTTAACACACTAGATGATAGTTAGACTCAAAAATATCTTAAAAGGTTAGAACTTTGAATTGAAATCAAGTTAAAAGGTAATTTGGGGTAAATATAGTTTTTTACACTTGAGTTCAAAAAAGTCAAATTTATCCATACAGGCTAAGGAAAGAATGGAGTTTCAGTAGACTGCAAATTCATAGTGAGTCAACAAGATGACAGGCCACCAAGAAATGCAATAATAGATAGCAGGAAGAGAGCTAGACGGAAAATAACAAGCACCTTAGATAGACACCCCTGGAGTACAGTGTTCATTTCTGTATGCCATATTTTTAAAAAGAATATTGATGTGTTGGGGAAGGTCCAAATGAAAAAGTCTAGATGGGGTAGGGCCTTGACTTCATATGATATAAACATCAAAGGAAGGTATTGTGAATCAAGCTGGAGAAAACATGATTTATAGAGAATATAATAGCTCTATTGAAGCATTTATAAGACCATCATCTGAAAGAGAGATTCAATTTGTGCTCTTTGGTCCTGAAGGCCAAAATTAACAGTAATGAGGTGAATTTGTCAAAAGACCAATTCTGGCCTTATGTAAGAAAAAAAATTTCTCATAAGTTAGAATTATCCAAAAGTGAAATAGGTTGTTTAAGGAAATAGTGGACTGTTCTTAATCAGAAGTCTTCAACAGAAATCTGAATGACCCAATGTTTCAGTTTAAGGGGTTTGGGGTCAGGAACAAGCTTCTGAGTTCCATTTTAACTATGAAATTATGTGATTCTGTAATCCTGGCAATTGAAATGGAAATATGTGAATTCCTTTTCTAATTTGACAACTTACTACCTATGTGACTTTTGGCAAGCTACATCACTTCTTTGCTCCTCAGTTTCCCCATCTATAAAAAAGTAGCAATAGCACTTGTGCTACCCAATACAAGTGACTGTTTTGAGAATCGATTAGAATCCAATAGCATAATGTATTTGAAAGTGTTCCATAACCTCAGGTCACAGTACAAATGTGATGGATTATTTATTTATTTATTTATTATTATTATCATTACCATGCTACTAATGCTCTTCACTGTGTTTCCTTGAGCTCAGTCATGAACCAACCCTGAATCTACCCTCAGCCCTTTCCCTTGCACCTGTCTCCACCAAGCTTCCCAGTGAATCGGCCTGTCCTAGACAATGTAATGAGGTAGGTAAAGTTTGCCTTCAATGCTCTCCACTTTCCCATTATGGCATCATCCTAACTGTGGAGGGGAGAATCAGGCACCTCTGAAGACAGATGCCTGATGTCAATGCCTTGATTTTAAAAGTGGAAAAATTGAACTGAAGTGAGTTTTTTGGACTTGTCCTAGGGCACACAGTAACATAACTCAGGGATTCAGTAACAGATCCAGAACATCACTCTTCCCACTCTCCTACTGTCTCATCATAATTGATAGACTCTACCTATCAAATCCATTTCATCCTTCAAAGCTAAGTTCAGGTCCCACTTCCTTCATAAAGCCTTCTACCAACATTGAATTCCCTTTCTAATCTATCTACATTATACATTAATTTTCATTTTCTTATATGCTTTTTTTCTAATATTCTCAATTTTTTATATTTGTACAGAGCTTCCCTCAAGGGAGCATATGTTCCTTGAGATCAGGATCTATGAAATAAGTTTCTTACGACCTATCCAACAGTACCTAGCAGGTGTTCAATGATGAACTACTGCAGTAGAAAGTATCTCTCTCTTTCCATTTTTTGAGAAATTTCAAAAAGAAAAAAAAATAGTTGTGAGAAATGAAAGCATTGATATTGTATTTATTACAGCAGTTGCGTCCACTTGAGGTAAAGCCAATTTAATTAAGAGCTAGCCAATGATACCAATACTGCTGAGAATCACTTTGTGTGATACTACCTAACCATACTCCCCAATGTTTACTGTAACAGGGAGTTTTCCTTGACCCATACTGAGGTAAATACACTCATGTAATTATGTGTGATTGTGTAATTACAATAGAATGTAAATGATCATAATGTGTGTAGAAGAAATCTCATTCAATTTGTTGCCATTAAGGGAATGTAATTACTGTGTTGCAGTGGACAAGAGGAAAGAGTATTTTCAGCAATATAATGTATATAATGTAAGAAGGTAGACAAAATGATTTTCCAAAAGCAAAAAATCTGATCTTTTTATTCTACTACTCAATAATCTCGGATAGTTCCCCATAGCCTCTAGGATCAGATATAAAACCTTTTATTTGACATTTTAAGTTCATCTCAATCCAGCTCCAACTCTCCTTTCCAGGTTTATCATACGATACTCCCACTTATTGACAGACTAGTCTCTATTATTGCTTATATTTGACACTGATTCTCTCACCTCCATTCCTCTTGACAAGCTATCACCTGTATCTAAGCTGTGTTCTACTCATGTCTGATTCTTAGACTCTAGTTTTCTTCAAAGCTTAGTTCAGGCCTCTAATCTTGCATAAGAACTTTCCTGATATCCATCAATTAGTCTGTATTTATGTACTTATTTTGTTTTCTTTCTTTTTTTAATAGCATTTTATTTTTTTCAAAAACTGCTTATTTATTTTGAATACAATCTGTATATACCAATATAGTACATCTCCCCTAACATATTTTAAGCTCCTTTGAGAATAGGAATTTGTTTTCTATGCCCCAGAACCTAGCACAGTTCTTGAAACTTAATGGTTGCTTAATGATTGAGTGATATAAAATTCTCAGTTTTATTATTTGCATGAACCTGGCTTTCTATCAGCAAGCTATATGGGGGAAGCAAAATATATGGGGAAAAAACAAGCATACTGTATGGCTAGGGCATGGATTCCTCCCTTTAAGAAAGCATTTGGTCCGAGCCCTTATTTCAAACTACAAATTCTGTCAGTCTTGTTCAATTCAGTTCAACACTATATACAAGACCCTGTGCTAGATCCTATATGCTGTTTATTTTGTGGACTATGATCCCAAAATGAATTATTACAGGAATGGCATTTTTTTTCAATATTAAAAAGTCATTAAACATCTATTATGTAGACAATTAGATGGTGTAATCAATATATCATTGACCCTGGAGTCAGGAAGATCTGAGTACAAATGCAGCCTCTGACACTTACTATGACCCTGAGCAAGTCATCTAATCTGTTTGCCTCAGTTTCTTCATCTGTAAAATGATCTAGACAAAGAAATGACAAAGCACTCCAATATCTTTACCAAGAAAACTCCAAATGGGATCATGAAGAGTCAGACAAGACTGAAACAAATGAACAATAAAATATGGATCTACATCCAAGTTCATCTACAAATGAACTACAGTTAGGGAGTTTGTGTGAATCAAGGAAAATTTTATATCCTTTTCTCACACCTTTCTTGCAGAGGTGAGGGGACTAATTCTAGAACATATGATATATATATATATATACATATATATATAAGTATGTGTATATATATGTATATACTTATATACTTATGTTTGATGAATGTATTATTTCATCATGATGAACTATTTTTTCTCTGTTTTTCTTTGTTACAATGGATCAATTTCTGGGAAGGGTAGAATATACTTGAAGATGAAAGTGATATAAAAAAAGATGTGAATTTTTTAATTGTGTGTCTTAAAGTAGAAGCAAGTGTCAGATCTGAAAGCTATTCTTTTTTCATAATAATCAGATACTATTCTTGTGTGTTTATAAAACATTTTTTCCTCCAAGTTGCCCTGTGATATAAAATAGAAAACTATTTCTATTTCACAAATAAAGAAATTGAGGCAGAGTAATATGATCATGGTCACACAGTTCATAGGATCATAGATTTCAAGCTGGAAAGAATATTAATGACTATTCCTTTTACAGATAAGGAAACTGAGGAAAAGTGATTGTCCAAAGTCAAATAAGGATAAAATATTGGAGGTGGCATTTGAATGAAGGCTTTCTGACTCCCTAATTGATGATCTTTCCACTATTCCACTCAATTTTGTTTTCCTCATTTCAGATACAACTTAGGTGTATCAAGCATCCTTTTGTTGAAAAGGTTTTTGTTTGTTTTCAGGTTGAGGCAGACTATATAGCTAAAAAGTTGAAGAAGCCAGGAGTGTAGGAAAACAAGATAAATCAAGTCTGCATAGAATATCAGGGCTGGAAGGGGCACCAAGATCATCTAGACCCAAGCCAGATCAAAATATAATTGGAAAATATTCCACCAAATAAGCAAAAATGCTACAAAATATAGGTAACATAACATTTTAAAACAAAGTTAATAAATGACTCTCAGGGATCCTTAAGTAAAAGTTGGTGACTCCGTTACTATTTGATTTTGAAATCATTGCCCTACACTGAATTACTTTTCTCTTCTCTGTCTCCCTTCTTTACTCCCCATGACTAATTGATGATCCAGAAGGAAGGGAAGAATCTTGCAGGGCCACAGATAGAATAGTGAGCCAAACTTGGTACTTGGGTCCCATGGACCAACAAGTTACATAAACAACTATGGTTGAGATGATGGTAGTCACTCAAAAAAATATTTATTAAGCATCTACTATGTGCCAAGCCTACTAAGCTCTTAATTATTGTTGTTCACTTGTGTCAGACTCTACATGACTAAATGGACAAAGTGTACAAAGTTTTCTTGGCAAAGATACTAGAGTGGTTTACCAATTCCTTCTCCACTGTGTCCTCTTTTTATAGATGAACAACTAAATCAAATAAAAACTAATGTTTTGCCCAGAGCCACACAGTAAGTTTCTGAGGTCAAACATTAGCAATAGTAATAATTATAGCTAATATTTGAACTCAAGTCTTTCTGATTCCAAGTCTCTCTTAGAAATGAAGGAAAGTAGTTGGAGTGTTATCTTAATAAATGCCAGTTTATCTTCCATATATTCTCCCTGTATTTCAATCTACAAGCTTACTTCAAAAGAATAATGATGACATTGAAAACTTTCTGTATTACAAAATATTGATGGCAAAATGAGTAACAATGAAGCAAAGTGTCCATTGAAAAAGCAATTACTTAAAATTATTCATTTTCTTACATATTTTCCCATTACAAATGGAATTGAGACATCCTGTGGGATTTCTCTGAAAGCCAGGAGAAAATTCTTCATCAATAGAACATTAATCTAGAGTTTATGAAGATGATAGAGATTATTATTTATCTTCTTTAAATTGTCAGTTTTTAAAATAAAGCAACATACTCATAATTTATAAAGAAATAAATTATGCCTACATAGTCATTGCCATCAAATGAGAATGTGAGTACCAAGGGACTTGGTACCTGAAAATCCAGGATCTACTCTCTGCTCAGCCACTAATACTTTCATGAAGCTGGGAACTTAATGAGATCTTCCCATGCCTCAGTTTCCTTTAAATATAAATTTTATTTATATTTTAAATATAAAGGAGTTGGATGAGATGATTTTTGAGATCTTTCCGACTCAAAACCCTGAGATCATATGATTTTTTTAACTAAATAAATTCTTAGGCCCCTTCAGACCTAAAACCGTAATTCTTTCTTGTTTTTTTTTTCTTTTGTTTTTCAAAATAAATGATCTTATAAGAGGCAGTTAGATGGCACAATGGATAGAACACTAGACCTTGAGTCAGGAAGACTCATCTTGCTGAGTTCAAATATGGCCTTAAACAATTATCACAATGTGTCCTTCGGCACTCAACCCTTTTTGCTTCAGTTTCCCCATTAGTGAAATCGTCTGGAGAAAGAAATACAAACCACTTGAGTATTTTTGCCAAGAAAACATTAACTGGGGTCAGAAAGAGTCTGATAGGACTTAAAAAACTGAACATTAACAAAGCTAGATAGTACAGTGAATAGGACTCAGAGTTCTAGGGCCCAGAGCAATGAAGAGCTTGGTATAAATACTATTATATACTTACTAGCTGTAAAATCCTGTACTCATTATTTATGCTCTCTGTCCCTCAGTTTACTTTCATCTCTGGATGGAGATAGTATCATTTATCTCACAAAGTTGATGTGAAGACGAAATAAATTATGTGTGTATATATATATACATATATGCATATATACATATATATATATATATATAAAGTACTTTGCAAACCCCAAAATGCTATATAAATACTAACTATTTTTATAAGAATTTCAGAACTGGAATGGAACATGATCATCTAACCCCACCCTGTTCATTTTACAGGAATAATTTTAAGGAACTTGCATTTTCAGAAAGGAAAGAGATTAGTCCAAGATCACTCAACTAGTTAAAGACCTGGAGTTTATGAATAAATTAATTAAAAACATTTATTAAACTAGTAATGTATGTAATTCCATATAGTATGTACAAAACCATATATTTCCTCTGCCCTCAAAGAGTTTACATTTTAAATGGGCAAAGATAATTCACATAGGGAAGTGGTTACTAGACAGGATTATTACATTCTGGGAAGTTACAGGGATGATGGGTAGGACCATAAAGAAATAGACAGGCAGTTCCTTCTCAAAAGCAATGGGAGAGTTGATTTGACTATAGTTCAAGAACTGAGTTCAGGAGATGGGAAAAGGAAGGAGAATGCCCAGTAAGGTAGTTGTTCAGATTATCATGATGACACATGCAGGGAAATAAGTAAAGTGAAACATGTCTAAGTTCTGACTAATACAAAAGTCTAGGAAGCAACCCAAGCTTAGAACCTTTATCTGAAAAATCATTTTATTAATACCAGTTAAAATCTATTTCTAAAGAGTATAATGAAAGTACAGTTGATTGGACATCAGAAGACCTGCATTCTAATTCTAACTCTACCATAGCTGAGTGAACATTGTTGAATCTTGGACAAGTCATATAACTACAGTAGACCTCTTTCTTCACTTACATACAATGAAGGAGGCATTGGATTAGCTCAGAGGTTCTTAATTTTTTGTGTCATGGAGACTACTGAAAATCTGGCAAAGCCTAAGGATCACTTTTCTGAATAATGTTCTTAAAAGTGCAAAATAAAATGCATTGCAGTATTAAAAAAAAAACAAAGCTTAGTGAAAAAGAGATGTATTTTTTCTTCATCCATGTTCATGAACCTGCTAAAATCTACCCATAAACTTTTTGGAAGCCTATGGATTCCAGGTAAGAATCTCTGAATTCAATGATGTCTAAGGTTTTTTATAGCCTCTAAGCTTTATAGAATTGTATAATGAAATGATCTTCAGGGATCTTTCCAACTTTCATTGTTATAGTTCTAGAGGATCCTTGGGTTTCAAACCCCATAATCATGCCATGGTGATGAACGCAGTATTTATGGAAATAGATAAATCTCTCTCATTTAAACTATTCTAGAAGAAGGGAGTAATGTGATGTCAATATCTTTGGTCAACTGTGACTATATAAATATACCCCAAAATTTTTACTACATCAATTAGTTATCACCAGTTAGCACTTGTTTGCTAGTCTATAGTATGGAATGGACTTGGGAGATGTCTTAAAATGTTTGCAAAATTGATTTAATAAAATATGGATCCTGTGTTCTATGAGCTTAAAATCTAGTTGATTTTAAAGTCCTTAAAACTTCTGACTACCCACCTGTAAATATGTGCTTTTTCATTCTCTTAGTGCAGACAAATTAGATTCCCTGTTAAATTTTCAAAAGGTTTTTTTTTTAAATAAATATTGGCTCAGGACATTGTTTTCTTGAGCTATTTATTAGTCACATCCTTTTATTCCCAGCCTGACATTTCTGGTTGATTCTCTTTAGCATATTACTATGGCTGTGTAAAACCACTTTTTTGAGGTTTGACGCCATAGGATCTTCTGGAGCAAAGAGCCAACTATTTCACTCATTTATTTATGAATGTAGCAGGGTTGTGTTTTTTTTGTTTTGTTTTGTTTTGTTTTGAGGGGGGTGGTTAAAGAAACAGAAATGGTTGGTAATCTTTGGTTCTTTGTACTACTGAATTTAGTTAAATCATTTCCCTGGTCCTTTCATTTTAAACCACAGCTATGCAGACACAGTCTTGAGTTTGACTAGAACTAGTCTCCGACTTAAAATCTGGAGAAAGTCTAAGCCTTTGAAAGTTATGAGTGAATCATTGTTTCCATTGGGTTCTCCAACTCTATATTCTAATTGCTGTATGAATACTACCAGTCTGTTGCTGGGTTGTCTTCCCTTTAATATCATGATATTAAAGGGATATTTTGTCCATACATCAGTATTTGTTTTTTCATCCTTTCTCTGATGGATAAGAGGACTTGATTTGAAAAGGCAATTTCCTGGTTTATTACAGATGACCATCACAAAACAAAATATACCATATGCATACAGTTATATGTGTGTATATAAGCATATATATGCATATGCACATGTGTGTATACACACAGATCCATAGAATGTTATGTATATATGTATGTATATGTGTGTAAACATACATATACACATACATGCAGATATAGACATTTTTCAGCTCTTTATTCCTACTGCCTTTCCCAGGGTCTGCACATAGAATGTACTTAATAAGTGAGTGTGCAATTATTGTCAAATATTACATTTAATCCTCACGACAACCCTTTGACTTAGGTAGCATAGTCATGATCATGCCCATCTTAGAGATTTTGGAATAAGATTGGATTTGAGTCCTGGTTTGACTATTTACTATATGATCTCTCCATTTCTTCATCTGTGAAGAAGGAATAATTACGAACGATTCAGTGAAAATATATTTAGAGTCTGAGAACTTGAGCTCAACTCTCATCTCTGTTACTTAGCTACCTGTATGATTGAAGACTTGATTCTATCTATAAAATGAGGTCATTATTCTAGATGTTCTCTAAGATCCTCCTCTGTATTTATCATACTCATACTGCCTTTTAAAAAACATTTCAGTAATATTTTATTTTTCTAATTACATGTAAAGACAGCTTATAACAATAATTATTATTGTAATGGTTTTATTTACTTTTAATATACATTGCTTTATGAATCATGTTGGGAGAGAAAAATCAGAGCAAAAGGGAAAAACCATGGAAGTCAACATTCATTTTGCAAGACTTTTGAGTTTCAATATTTTTTTATTCCCTCATTCTGTTACCTTCTCCCTCACAAGACAGCAAGAAATCTGATATAGGTTATACATATACAATCATTTTAGACATATTTCAATATTATTCCCATACTATTTTGAGGTTCAACTTAGATAAAGTAAATAAATCTCTTTGTGATTCATATAATGCCCTTTAAGTATGATTTAGTTAGAGGCTCATAGATTTAGAAATGGAAAGGATCAAAGAGATCATCTTATTCAACTTGACTCATTTTAAGATGTGGAAATTGAGGCCAAGAGAGGTGAATTCCCAAAATCACATAGGTTAAAAAAAAAAAAAAAAAAAAGTCATTCCTGGAATTCAAGTCAAGGTCCTGTAATTCCAAATTCAGTATCATTTTCAACTGACCACATTCCTATCTTATTATAGATGGGATTAGATTTTAATGTCCCAATTGTCTAAGCTTAGACTTAGATTTAACTTAGCTTAATTTAGAAATTTAGGGAAAAAATGTATTTATATAAATATCTCTATTAAAATGTAACTTAAAATAACATAATTATTAATCTTTTTTTTAAAAGTGACTACTTATGACAGATGGTTCAGTTCAGTAAAGAACATCTACCCACAATTTAAGTAACTTACTGAACTTCAGTTATCAAACAATAGTTATTTCTTTTTTTAAGAAACATTTTAGGAGCAGCTAGATGGTGCAGTGGATAAAGCACTAGTCTTGAAGTCAGGAAGACCTGAGTTCAAATTTGGTCTCAGATACTTAATACTTTCTAGCTGTGGGATCCTGGGCAAGTCACTTAACCCCAATTGCCTCAGCAGGGAAAAAAAAAAAGTAAGAAACACAGTTTATTGGGGGGTTTTTAATCTTTTAATAGTATTTTATTATTCCAAATCATGCAAATATAATTTTCAACATTCATCTTTACAAAACCTTGTGTTTCAAATGTTTCCTCTCTCTTTTCCCCTCTCCCCTACCCCAAACAGCAAGTTATCTGACAAAAGTTATTTCTAATATTTCATACCACTTCACTCACCCTGGATATTTTCTAAGTGCCTGAAGCCTTCTAGCCCATATGACCAGGTCTAGCTAACACTCCTCATTCTAAATTGTAGTTTAGACATTAAAAAACTCTAAGGGTGCTTTCTACTGCTATCAATATTAATATCCTGCTGTTAGTTCTAATTGCTCCTATGGAAAAAAAAAATCTTATCTTTGACTTCATTCTCTTGATCCAGGAACATGAAATCTCTGCATCTTCTTTTCCAGAAGGGAATTATTTTCCTGCAGATTCTCTGTGCTACTTTATTCTTTTACTCATTAATAGCAAAAGGAGTGCATAAGCATATTGGAATGATAATAGGGGTGTGGAGTTTGCTGAAAGAGATATAATTGTTTACATCTTAGCCTGACTCCTCTAGGATATAATCCTGTCCAAATGAAGTTTTATTACCAAATACAAACTTAAATCATCATTCCCCCTCCTTTGTGATCATGTCTAGTTTATAATTAATCACTTAAAGTCTTACATTCAGTTCTCATAGCAATGTTCCAAACAATTTTTCAGGTTTTTTATGCTGATTCTTTAAGCACCTCCTTCATTTTTTCTGATTCAAAAATTACTTATTAATTACCTACCGAGATGCACGTTACCATAGCAGTGATCAGATATAAAAAGACAGAAATTAACAATAATGCCTGCCCTCAGAGAGCTTACTTGCTCCTGAATGTCTTCCAATATGATTGAACAAGTCAGAACAGTCTCACTGTGATTTCCAAATGGGTAGAGAAATAACTTCCAGACAAAACAACAAGTGTGGATACATTGGGAGCTGTAGTCACAACCTTGCACATAGGTAGCCCAAGCCATAGGGTCACTGGAAGCAGCAGTGGAATTCAGCAGCCTTTTGGGTCTAAGCAGCTGTTTGTGGATTACAATGCTCACCTCCAAATGTAAAGAAAGAACTAGAAAAGGTGCCCTAAAAACTGCTTACCCAACCAGACCTGATTACCTCAGGTGGGGATTCCACCTTACAGCTGAAACACTAAAGAATGTGCAAAAATTTGTGCAAAGCTGATTCTGCTAGAGAATCCATCCCAAATGTTCACAGAAATTATTTGTGTCCAACCTCTCCTAGAACATTTCGAGCTCCTCTTGGTCTGATCAGCCACAATCAGACACACTTTCTTGGGACAACTTGGGTTGTCCCAAGCAAAAGGAAATGGAGCATGTAAATGAGGTAGCAAATTGAAGGGGTTTCCTGGATATTTAAATCACATTATAGAATTATTCCCTAACCAAGAGTTATTCCCCAACTGTGACTATGAAAAAATAATGTGTGATCCCCATAGTCAGATTGTCCACTGAAATGCACATACAATCTAATTAAATTTAATTCAACAAATACTTATTAAGGTACTATTGTGCACAAGGTACTCTGAAAAAAATTTAGAGGATACAAAAACATCTATCCATGCCTTCAAGAAGCTTATATTCCACATTTTTAATTTTACAGAGTATCTTATGGAGGAAACACAGGATTTAGTATCAATAAGTATGGGTGTGAATCTGAAATTTGCCACTTACTACCTATTGGACATTTGTCTGGGTCTCAGTTTCTTCATCTACAAAATTAGGGGGTTGTACTAGATAAACTTTTAGCTCCCTCTTATCTCTAAACTTTTGTGCCTATGATATCACTTGATATTCAGAATTGTAAGATTGACATATAATGCAGACATTATTATTCCCATTGTATAGATGAAGTCCAAGATCTTTCTGCTGTGAAGTAGTGGACCTTAATTCAAGTTCAGGTCTTCTAATTCTCAATCCATTGTTTCTACCACTTCTACACAACTAGTTATATTCTCCATGGATATTTCAATGATAATGGAATTATTATTTGTATAACAACTCATTGTCTTTGGAGTAGGTGCTTTAGAGAATAATAACAAAGTAAACCCACCCCCTTTGGGGGAAAATTATCCTGTTCTTTTACCATATTTAAAATTATAATCAACTGATAGTCTAATCTTTCCTCCACTTAAATCCAAGCCAAAAATTCATGAGCACAGGCAGCAACTTGCAGCTATTTCCTAGAACAGTGAGAATGGATGAATGGAAACTGAATTATCTAAATATACAATTAGTTAGTTATGCTATGTTAGTTAGCTATGACTGATTCACAGTCAGTCAAACTATATCTCATCTAAAGACATAAATGAGTTTTTCAAGCAAAATTTACTGGATCCCTAACCTTGATTTGCATACAAGAGATAATGGAAAGATCCCATAATAAAAGAACTTCTTCCTTCATTAGAAACTCACATAGCTTTTGAGACCCACATTAGCTCCTTTTCCATTTGAAGGAATTGGCATCTTGAAAGCTTATCCTAGTGTCTAGGATTCAGAAAACTTGGATTCCAGTACTATCTCTGCCTCTTACTTCTACTTGATTCTGTGGATTTTACTTAAGCTCTTGAGATCTTGTTCTCCTCATGTATAAATTAGCAAAAATAATACTCTTTATCTCCCTGAAGGTAGAAAATTGGACCAGATAACCACTTGAGGTAAGGAATTGGACCAAGCAGTCACTTCCAACTCTGAGAGAAGGAAAGTGACTTACTCATTGTCTCAGCCAGATCACAGCTCTACGTGATCTTCAGTAAGTCACTTCATTTCTGTGAAATGGAAATAAATACAGCCACTAAATCATCTTTCAGGACTGCATATTGAGTTAGTTTCAAAATCCATGTTACCAGTGTTTTGTTTTGTTTTTTTTTTTGGGGGGGGGAGTTAATTTGATCTGTTAAATATTTCCCAATTATATTTTGACCTTCTGGTGTAGTGAGTATTGTACCAGAGTTAAAGTTGTGAAAACGTTGGTTCAAATCCTTTTTTCAAAAAGGATTTCTCTCCATATCAATAGGAGGTGCCACAAAAATAAAATCAATAGGAGAGAGTCTCCACACCAGTGAAACATCTCTGATGTTCATTGTGACCACATTTTGAAAACTTTAAAGTACTATATGAATTTAAGGATATCTAAAAAATTAAAATCACAGCCTCCAAACAATCTGTATTAAGTCCGATGTGACTTCTAAGGCTAGTATAATCATTGCTATAACAATGTTTCTTTATGTCATGAAACTTGTCTTAGAAATGAGATCCTTAATACCTTCAAGGATCTTTATAAAGTATTTTTGCATGGAAGGGCCTACAATGAAGTTTGGGTGTTTCTAAACTACTAGCTAAATTTCAGGTGCTTGAAGGCTTGGACAGGGATTTATCTTAAACCTCATAGTATCCCAAATGCCCTGCATAATACTCTATACAAGGTAGTAGACCAGGAAATGTAGATTAATGATGATTTTCTTGGTGATTAGTGAGAGATATTGAAATTAGATTTATTTAATTAGGTTTTAACCAATCTTTATATATATATATATATATGTATATATATATATATACATATATATATATAAAGACACAATGCCTTTAAGTACTTAATAAATATTTGCATAATATAAAAAAGATATCTGAGAGTGATAGAGACTGAGAAGAGAGAGCTGAGCTGCGCTTTCCTGCAATGTTCTAGGACTGTGGATTTTCACATGGGATAATTGGGGCCTTTTGAAAGGCTTGTATTCTGGGCTCTCTTCCAAGCACCCCTCTTCACATTGGCTCTTCCACTACACAGCCGCCCAGCACACAATTACCTCTTTCTCTTTGCTCCTGTCGTTGTCATGATTCATTAGGTACAAAGGCAGGAGACTGGCCCAGAACAAGTCGGAAATAGAGTGTTTCACTCCCAAAGAAAGTATGGGGAATGGTGGGCGAGCAACCATGAGCAGGTAAGCAAACAGTAAGTGACCTGAGGCAGTGTGGAATGTCTGTGAGCAAGAGGAGCCAGTGGCTGGGCCCGAGCCCAGATCCTCAGTCTGTATTAACTGTGCTTCCCATCCAGTATGTCCGGCCTCTTTGGCCACCATTGATTCTTTATGTCTGTTTGGTTCACAAAACCTCTTGGGGCCATATTCATTTTAATTCATAAAAACTTCTTGTGCAAGGTGCTGTTCTTATCCAGAGTAGTGTGCTTTGCATGTTTAAGTGTGAACCCCCAGGGCTATGACCTAACAGATGCCCTGCATTGGAGATTGGAAATAGGAAGAGATTGCTAGGATTTCATGTCACAGCCTGAGTCGACCCCTGTGTGTCGATAGCCAATGATTAACAGCCTCCAAATCAGTCTGTGTTGAGTCTGATGCTCCATGACCATTGCTATTGCAAGCCAGTGAGTTGGTAGGAATGAAGATGTCTTTGCAGGACTAAAATGAGATGAGCTAGCCTTTCTCTGGCTCCTGTAGATTCGCAGCTGCTTTCCTTTCTGTGTGTTCCATCTAAATTGTACCTGTCACTGAGCTGCGCATGTGTCTTAGTAACGGTTTGTCCACTACCTGGAGGCTTCCCAGGAATCTGTGGATCTTCTTGAACCTGGATGTGTTGCATGAGTTTTAAAATTTGCTAACTTGCATGGATGTATGTTTTCAAAAAGGAGTTATTGGGGGAAAGGCTTCTACAAGATTACCTAAGTCAGCATTCTGGGAATTTGTGAGTAGAAACAAGAACTGACTACTCATACAGTCAACAGCCTTGGGTTCTGAGCCATTTCCCAGCTGTGTTTTGATGTAGAAATATAGAAATGGAGAAGTACATCCCTGGTTATGGCAAGAGCATAAAACAGATTACAGTAGACCCATTGGTTGACTTTATATATGTGCATATAGATATATATATATACTTATACATACATACATATACACACACAGTTACACTCTTCTTTTCTGTTGAAGTCATGAGGAAATCTGTGTTTAGAAAAGTCTTTCAAAAATAATACTATGGAGCTTTTCATACTGGTTTTTGAATTTGTTTTTCTTTGGTGGGTTCCTTCAAGTTTGAGAACCTTTTTCTCATATCCTATACTTTATGTAATTCTCCATAATCTCCTAGATGCCTGAGATCACTTTTACTCAAGGGTAGTTCCTATAGAGTACTCATCCCTGCAGTATCCCTTCATGCTAAAAGTAAGTATTATTAACCATTTTTGTCATAGACTCCTTAGGTAGTCTGATCAAGCCCATGGACTCCATCTCAGGATAATGTTTTTAAATGCATAAAGTAAAATATATAGGAACACAAAGAAAAAAAATAGATTGTAATAATTTTCAAAATATTTTCACAAGTTCATTATTAAAACAATTTAGAAATACCAATAGTGCTAGATATTGGTGACAGCAGATGCTATTTCTTAGTAACCTTCTAAATACAAAAAAATCCACAAGTGTACATTAAATGGAAAAGAGATGAATAATTTCCATGTGTCAATACTTTGTCATAACAAAGCTTGAAGTAGTTCTCACACATTACATCCAAGGACTTCATACTATTTTCTGTTTATACTACTCAATTACAAGTAATAAAATATAGAAAAGTTTAAGAACCACAACATTAGGCAAACATGTCAATATGTAGCTCTTATGTGCAATAGAAAACTTGAGAATCCAATTAAAAGACACAAAAAGTGCCATGAAAGGAAGGATCGAGAAGTCAAGATTGTGTTAGAAATTCTGGATTTTCTCAATAAATAAATAAAAGTGAAAGCTGAAATTTAAGTTGATAACAAGAAGTCAAAGCAGTACAAAAACCAAAACAGTTCATTATCAATCAAAACCTTACTACAAGTGCTTAAGAAGAAAAGAAACCAGAAGGGAGGGAAAATACCCAAAGAAAGAGAATGAGGAAACGATCTGGACATCTCTTTGGTCACAAGAAACATAAAACAATGAAAACCCAAGTTGGTTCAAGTGTGCAACAGATAGTTGTGCATTTTTAATATAATGAACAACAAAACAATAAAGGGAGGTGACTGAAACTAATTTTTCTCAACACTGGAAAGTGGCAAAGCTAGTAAGAGCCATATTATTTACTCATTTGTTTTAACATAATCCACGAATTCAAAATAATTTAACCAGATTATTTTCCAATACAAGCCAATGTCAATTTTCTTAACAAAAAGTGTCACTAATTTACTAATAAAATATGAGAATACCAATTATGTCTTCAAATATCAGCAAAAAACATACTATTTACCTCGTACCGCATTTATAGTTTATATGACTAAAAATCTTATGAAGACAAGGAAATATATATACATATATATGTATATGATGCATATAGAGAGAAAGACAGACAGACAGAGAGGGAGAGAGAGAATTTATCATGGAACAAAAAGAATGTGTCAAAGTCCTTCAATTGTATAAATAAACCATAAGGTCAAAATTGGATTAGGGTCTTTAAGATACTCAATAAAGGAAGAACAAATTTAATTCCCTTATTCAATAATCACCAAATTGATAATGATGTACTCTTTATACAACTGGGATATTTTGGTATATTCAGATTGTAAAAAAAACTTAGTTCTTGTCACACACTAAATGCTTTATAAATGTTTGTTCCCTTTATTTATCTAATAGCACATACCTCACACAATTGTTGTAAGGATCAAATGAGTTAATATTTATAAAGCTCTTAGCATAGCATCTTTCACTTGGTAGGTGCTTAATAAATTATTGCCTTCCCTGTCTATAAATATCAGTACATAATAAATATTTGTTAAATGAATTATATCCAGTTATAGTATTCCCATTAATCATATAACATTATTCTTTGCTTTTGGTATAGTGATAAGTGCATCTGTATCTCAAAATGCTAGAATTTTTGTTAATGGGTGAAACTCATCCCCTGAAATGACTAAAGACAATGCATTTTCCCTTTGAAGTTTCACAGAAACTTTTTTACTGTTTTATGATCTTTGTGAATAGCTTATGCAAAGTTTACCAGGGGCTGATCTCCCAACATCTTCATGAGGCTGGAAGGACAAATATTACCACCATTTTACTGAAAATGAGAAGTGAGTTAATGAATAGCAGAGGCAAAATGCAGACACAGAGCAAGTCTTTTGAATCTAAAGAACACTACAACACACGGCATCATTCAGAGGGGCAGAAAATATTTTGGGATTCCAGAACTGGAATAGACTTCATGATAAAGAGTTTGCTGGGGCATGTTAAAAACAGCTTGGAGTTTAGCCTAGAGAAGAATATTTGTAAAGTAACATATTGGGTGCTTAGAATAAGAATAAAAAATGATACATAGCCCTTACTCTTAAAGTGCTTTATTTTCTTCTGGAAGACAGATTGTGGAAAGGGATGAAAGAGGGAATCTGTTCATCATCAATTCACATAATACTGAGTCTGAATTCTATAATATGAATACAAAGGTGACAAATTATGCAATAAAATGATATGAATTGTTAAGTAATTAGGGCTAAAAATTGATAATAGTGAATGAATTCTTTCAATGTATTACTATCCAAATGGCCTCAAGGTTAGCTCAATTCTAATGTGCTAATGTAATAACTCTTCACATTGTCAAGTGGGTGCCTAGAGTGGGTTCCCAGAGGGTGTCTGATTCTTTGTATCATATAATCTAAGAAGTAATCTTGAAGGATTGGAGGGTAATATCATTTGTATTATCATTCAGGAACCACTATCTCCTCCCAAAAATATACCTGATATACTTATTCAGTCAATATCAATTAGCCAATAAGAGTTAATAAGTTTTTTAGTGGTGGTACCATTTACTAACATGGTATAATAAGAATATTTAGTATGCAATATTCCCCCAATCATCTGGAGGACACAGTTTTCCACAAGAATATACAAAGTACATGAAAATATAAAGTCAAGGTTAAAAAGCCTTTTGTGGCAAAAGGTTCTAGTTGAATAAAAGTCCTTTTTCCTCTGCTTTCAAACCTCATTAAGTCTTCCTAAAGTGAGTGTGCTGTCTATTGTGCTATAAGTATCAAGATCCTTGTATAACATGAAGTTTTACTTCTGTCTGCCTTAAAAGGGACAAGATCTCTGAACCTCTTTCTCTTCTTCTATCTAGTTGGTCCTCTTTCGGCTTCTAGCTGGATGAACTGTTACCAGTCTTGGCTTATTGACATGACAATGAAGAGAGAGAAGGATGTGATACTCCTTCTGCATTCAATCTCTCCACTCACACTCCCTGCCTTCTGATATGGACCCAAAAATACTGCATTCGTAAAGTACTCCCAGTGCAGTTGATGAAATGTTTCTACTAGAATCTTAATTTCTGATATAAAATACAGAGAGCTATAGTTTATTTTTTCAACTGACTCCAAAACATTTCATCATATGACTTTATCCAATGACTCTTTGCTCCTTCCCAACTTGATGAAGTAAGCTGTTTATACCTAATTAATGTCCCTGATTGATTGAATCCCTAAAGGTTGCCAGGATCTGTTCACGCCTAATTTAGAAATTTGACTGATTCTATAACTCAATCAAAGTAGCATTCTTTCCTGTTAAAGATATTAGAGCATAGAATATCTTGTTAGTTACATTAATTGTGGCTGAGGATACAAAAAACTTGATATTTGTCTTATGAAAGACTGTCATTAGAAATGATGTGAATGAAAAACTAAAACATCCCTTTGTAATATTCGGAAGTATGTGCATTTTATATAAGAAAATAAAATAATGCATAGCCCCTACTCTTAAAGAGTTTATTTTTCTCCTGGAAGACAGACTACGGAAAGGGTTGGCAAAGGAAGTTATGTTCACCATCAATTCATGTAATACTGAGTCTGGATTCTATAATATGAATAGGAAGGTGACAAATTATGCAATAAAAGTACATAAAGTGTTTAATAAGTAATTAAGGCTAATAGATTAATAATAGTAAACGAGTTATTTCAATGTATTAATGTCTAAATTATCTAAAGGTTAGATCAGTGTTTTAATCCAGCACCTCCTCATTGTCAAATGGGTACCTTGAGGTGGGTTACCAGAGGGTGTCTGATACTCTGTCTCTTATAAGTCTAAGAAGTAACCTTGAAGGATTGGAATCAGTTAAAAAGCTTTGATTTAGTACTTACCATTCCTGTGACTTTAAACAAGTCATTTTCTGCCTCTCTGTGCCTTTTTCCTCATTTGTACAATGAAAGGATTGCACTAAATTATCTACCACCTAGGTCCTTTCCAAACTTTAATATCCTGTGAAACAGCATTGTCTGATGTATTATGGAGAATATAGACAAAATATGGTTGTCTCTACCATGGAGGTATCAGTGCTATTGGAGAAAAAAGACTCATGTATAGGAGGAGAAAGAGTATTGGTGATTGTTATGGTAGTAACCACTCTCATTTTTATAGCACCTTAAGAGTTACAAGTTACTTTCTTTACAATGACATTTGTTAATCAAATATTACATTTATCATCCCTACTTTTTAGATTAAGAAACTGAGATTCAAAAATCTCAAGTGACTTATCTGAAATCACTCCTTGTGGTTTTATAACAAGGTGCACAAAGTCACAACACAATAAATAGGAAGAAGAGGAATAAAATCTAGTTATTTTGATTGCAAATCTAATGTTCTTTCTTCTTTACCATTTCCATGTAAATGAAGGAATTAGAATTGCATCAGACTTTTATTGTCTTGCATTATTCATTAAGTTTTTATGCATTTTTGCAAACACTACTGGCCTCCTCAAGTAGACAGAGCGACTTGGGTACAATATTTGTTTAGCCTTCATTAGGGAGGGTTTGTTCCAAGCAATAAGGGCTATAAATGTTCAGTAATGAGAGATAGCAATAGTGACCAATTGTTGGAATAAAGCTTCACAAAAGCATTCAAGATGCTATAACATCAAGACAAGAATGCCCTGAAACCACACTCCCTAAAAGAAGAAAAAAGCCATTATCATAATATATCTCAATTATTCCCATACAATACAATTCTACCCAACTCTGCTATTGTAGTACAGGAAAATACATGACTAATAAGGGCCACAAGCTATTAAAAGAAGGCCCAAGGAAGGGTAGTAGCAGAAGGAATTTAACATCTAGGACATTTTTCTTTTACAAAATCCAGATAAATTCTTTGATGCCCTTAATCCAGCCTGGTCATGATTATAATTGAATTTTCTGTACTTTTAATTCCCCCATAATAGAAATCATTTCACCGTTCAGTTGTCTATATGACTTCAGCGAAGTAATAGAGAATATGTTTTCCCAATACTGTGGTGGGATTGGGACTGGTTGTAGCATTCTTATTGTTCTTTTTCTTGCCCAAAGGACTCAGGAAACCTTGTCCTTTGATTTAGTAGTGAAATTAATGACAAATGAACTCAGTTTTCCCTACTAGAATATAAGCTCTTGAGGGCAGAAACTGTTTTTTCTTCAACTAAAGAAAGCATTCTTCATCTTCCTACATAAAAATTATAGTTTAATGCTGTACTGTCCCAATTTATAGGTGACTTCATTCTTGGGGCTCAGTGAGTTATTCATAATAAGCCAAAGCTGCTATCAGATCCCGGAAGGTAATTCCCACTGTTCATTATCAAGAACAATGCCTGTTTCCAATATTTGAATCTCGGCCCAGGAAGTTTACAAATAACTCTGTGATTATTTGGTTTGAAAAATGTCATATAATACAAGTAACAAAGTAAATTGTATTTTGTACTGTTTTCAGATTAATTTTTCAGAAATACCACTGAGAAGGAAAGAAATGATAAATCCCAAGTTGACCTAAAAGAATCTTTCAAATGTTCTGCACTACAATCAATTATTCAAAGGAATATTTTATGAGGCTATCAAAAACTGGAAGTGAGGCTAATGTTTTTCTGATTTAGAATTTAAATTACTGGCTTCATTAAATGACACAAATAAAAACTGCTTTTCTAATTCCCTTAGTTTGGTTTGCCAAGAGTATCATAAATTTTGTGAGTAAATTCCTTTTGTGAGGTAATGCTAAATTATAGAGAGAGGCAGCCAATTTGAACAGAGAGTCAGACTTAGCACTAGGAAGATCAGGGTTCAAAACATATCTTTGATATTTCCTCTTGAGAGATGGTACAAGTTGGCTCCAGCCACACTCCTGATTGTATCCCTTTGAAGAGCTATCATAAAGGTATTATACTAATTCTGTTTTATCCCAATACAGAGAAAGAGACAACAGGAGAGAAAGAGGAGAAAAATAAAGTCAAGCTTAATGAAATGAAAAACTTTCTAATTATCATAGTTTTCAAAAAGTGATATGAATAAGAATATTTGTTGGGAGTTTATTTGGCTGTGGTAGCAAGTAAATCTTTCAAGAGCAGGAGCTGTTTTTGGTTTTGTCTTTATATCCCTGGTGTTTAGTACAGTGCCTATCAAGTAAAGCTCAATATGAAATAACAAATGTAAGCATGACAACAGGAAATTTGATTGCAATCATAGGTTGAATTAATATAAAAACATAATGCCCATAACATTTCCTAGCTGTGTGACCCTGGGCAAGTCACTTAACCCCAATTGCCTCAGGAAAAAAAAAAATATATATATATATATAATGCCCTGAGTGAGAAAGAAGATAATCTTATTTATTATTCCTGAGTTAGACCAATACTAAAATGCTATGTTTTCTTCTGGGTATCACATTTCAGGAAGGAATTTAACAATATATATCAATTCTAGAGGAGGTCAACCAGGATGGTGAAAGGAATGGAAACACCACTATATTCATTTTAGTTGCAGGAAATGTAGATGCTTAGCCTAGATGGAAGAAGACTTATTTGGGGTATAATATCATAGTTTTCAAAAAGTGATATGAATAAGAATATTTGTTGGGAGTTTACTTGGCTGTGGTAGCAAGTAAATCTTTCAAGGGCAAGAGCTGTTTTTGGTTTTGTCTTTATATCCCTGGTATGTAGTACAGTGCCTATCAAGTAAAGCTCAATATGAAATAACAAATGTAAGCATGACAATAGGAAAATTGATTGCAATCATAGGTTGAATTAATATAAAAACATAAGGCCCATAACATTCCCTATCTGTGTGACCCTGGGCAAGTCACTTAACCCCAACTGCCTCAGGAAAAAAAAAACAAAAACAAAAACAAAAAAATAATGCCCTGAGTGAGAAAGAAGATAATCTTATTTACTATTCCTGAGTTAGACCAATACTAAAATGCTATGTTTTCTTCTGGGTATCACATTTCAGGAAGGAATTTAACAAAATATATCAATTCTAGAGGAGGTCAACTAGGATGGTGAAAGGAATGGAAACACCACTATATTCATTTTAGTTGCAGGAAATGTAGATGCTTAGCCTAGATGGAAGAAGACTTATTTGGGGTATAATAGCTGTTTTTGAGTTATGAATATCTGTTATGTAGAAATAAGATCAGAATTATCTGAGTTTTAGAGGGCAAAACTAAGCAAAATGAGTAAAAGTCACATAAAGGTAAACTGAGGCTCCATAGAAGAGAAGATGTTCCAGGCTGGAATAAGCTGCTTTGGTAGAATAACAGTATTCCCTCTCTGTAGATTTTCAAGAAAAGGATAGATTGATTGACAGTGGCCAGAGATGTTATAGAATGGGCTCCTTTTCAGAGACTTTTGGACTAAATGTTCTTTAAGAGTGTCCTTTTTGCTCTTATATTCTGATTTCTATTTCATTCATTTACTCAATCAATAAGCATTCATTAAACATTTGTATGTTTTAGGTACTATAAAGGCAAATGCAAAATAGTCCCTGTCCTCAAGGTGTTTAATTCTAGTGGGGGAAAACTGAGTATACCAGTTGTTAATTTTCATGAAATTACTGCCAAATTTAGAGTCCTTCAGGTAAGAGAAAAAACAAGAAGAATGCTGCAGTCCATCCCCATCTCCTCAGAGCATTGAAAAATTATGCTTTCTACTACCTTGCTATGCTCAGATAGTAAATTTATCAGTGACAAAAATAACTTCTACTCAAGTAAGCAATGCTGCCTGATGGAGAACTGTCACTTTCTAGAAGTTCAGTGAATTAATTTTTATCTCCTTTTTAACAAATACCCCCCAACTTTTATTACTTTTCTAGAGTTTATGGGAGGCAGAAGGATCACAAGTAAAGGGGAGTATATTTGTATAAATGGACTGTATCTGTCAACTAGAATTTAAGTATCTCAAAGGTACAGAATCAGCACAACACTCCGATAAGCATTTAATAATGACTTTCTATGTGGTGTCCTAAATGAGCTAGAAACAGGGGAATATGGAAGAAAGTCTCTGGAT